>PVIA01014454.1:0-27022 GCA_004024845.1 Tonatia bakeri
GGGGGGATGGTACAACTGTAATAGTATATCAATGAAATATATTTTGAAAAAGAAAAATAAAACAGATACTGTAATTATTTTTTCTGTATTCATGGATTTTACTATTAATATCTTACTTTCTTAATTCTGATTCTGGCATTGAAATCTATTTGTTAGTCCTAACTTACATGGCATAACTAATTTGTAGCCATACTATACAAATCCTATACAGGATTGGAGATAAATGCAGTATTATCTTCTGAAAAAGTGGAATTTTTAAAATAATAATAATACAAATAAAATTTTGGATGCATTATCAATGGGATGTAAAATGAATTTAAGTCACATATGGACAAAGATGCTTTTTGAGTTTGGGCTCATCAGTATATCATCAGTATAATGGTAAAATGTAGACTTACCTTTTTAAAATAAATTAGGATTCTAACTGCAATCAGTCTCTAAAACTAGAATAAAGTTATAGTTTATCAACAAATGGCTGGGTACATTTTAGATGGCTATCACCATTAAATAATATTAAACTACAATGCAAACTGTGTGAGGGATAATGCTTACCTAAATCTACAACTTGAAACAGTTGAAGGTATTTGAAAATGCTTCATTGATTCTTTAAATGATTTAAATTGTAAAAGAAAGAAGAAAACTCAGAAGTCCTGAAAGTTTGCACTTAAGTATTTATTGTTCATTTTTAATTGAAAAGGATAAATTTAAGTAGAGAGAAATTTAAGTAGAAATTTATACTGAATTTTAAATAAGATAAAAAAGTATGGCTGTGTGAAAGGCAACTGTCACAGGTTCTATGTCCTATCCTTTCCAGAAAAGAATGTAACAAGACAAAGAAATTGTTATAGTCTTAGTAGTTTGCGTGCCCTCTCACTTGGCAAGATAAAGCCTACATTTGTGGGAAATTTCTCAAAAACCTTGTCTTGAGTCCATGGGAATAAAAGGCTTGTTGCCCCCTGTAAATCTAGGAATCTGTGAAGAAAAATGGGAAGTAGATTAATGCTGAATGAAAGAGGTAGTGTAAAGTCATTTGAAGAAAATTATTACAATCATAAAATTCTTGGTGCAAGGATCTTCTACAGAAAATAGCGAAGCAGCTGATTTCCCACAGTCTGCCAGAGAGCAGGGTAGTTACAGAAGACAATACAGTGCATATTAATTGTAGGCAATTCTCCTGAAACTATGGAAAAACCTCAAGATTCTTGAGGTTACAAACCAAGTGTAACCTGATTTGTGAATCACAAGGGGTGCCAGCTTGCAAAGGATTTACTAATAAATTAACAAAAACATTTTAAATTAATAAAATTCATTTACTTCTGTTGTTTTCTTAAACAGTTGCTGAAATAAATACTTGCCAACACTCACGTGACCTAAAGAACTCTATTGGTAAAATGTCGTTAACTTCCTGATGATGAGTGGGGTTTGAGAAAGAGCTTTGTCAGATCTTGACATTGTAGTCTGCAGACACACACCACCACCAAGTACCACAGCCTCTAGCCTAAACCACTCAGCACAAAATAAAGGTGCAAGTCTGGATGAAAGAGTACAAATAAGTGATTGTAGTACAATCTTATAAAATAAGGCATCTGATTGTCCACTTTACATTCAATTTATATCCACTTCAGAAAACTCTTTTTTTAAAGATATTATTTATTTATTTATTTATTTAGACAGAAGGTGAGGGAGGGAGAAAGAGAGACAGAAACATCAATGTGTGGTTGCCTCTCACGTGGCCCCCACTGGGGACCTGGCCTGCAACCCAGGCATGTGCCCTGACAGGGAATGGAACTGGCAACCCTTTGGTTCACAGCCTCCTCTCAATCCACTGAGCTACACCAGCCAGGGTGCACTTCAGAAAACTCTTAAAAGGGTTATCTGTATTTATAGTGTCCATTTCTCCCCCTTTCCACTCTTTCTTCAAGTCATTGCAATTTTTCCCTCCCAATAATACCTCTAAAATAAAATTTAATATGATGATCAATGACTAACACATGGCTAAAGCCAATGGGGTTTTTAAAATTCATTATTATTTTTTAGAATTCTCTCTCATCTGCTTTTCTGACAGAATCCTTAATTGATTTTTCCTACCTCCCCTTACTTCTTTCTCTGATCCACCAATTTCAGTACCTGATATTTGGATTCAGTATCCTAGCACATGAGTCAGCAAATGATGGCCAAGAGTCAAATCAGCTTGCTTCCTGATTTTGTAAATAAAATTTTATCAGAACATGGTTTGCTTATTCATTTAGGCATTGTCTATGGTCAATTACACATAAGAATGACAAAGTATATAGTTGTGAGAGAAAACATAGCCTGAAAAGCCTAAAATATTTACATACACACATAAATAAATAAATAATACATAAATAAATGGTCTATCCGAAAAGTATCCAGCCATGGCTATGAAAAATTGAGGCATTTATTTAACAAGATACAATAAACCTTGTGCATAGAACAATGATGCCTCAGTCCCCTTCAAAGTAGGCAACCTGGGACCTCACACAGTTCTCCCAGTGTTTCTTCCACCATTCAAACACTCTGTTTAATCCTTTGTTGGAATCACTATCAGCTGCCCCACTGAATTTTCCTGAATCTCATCGACACCTGAAATCTCTTCACTTTAAAAGGTGATTTTAGTTTTAGAAAAAGTCAGAAATTGCAGAGCATCAAATCTGAGCTGTAGGGAGGCTGAGTCACCTAAGTGAATTTATGTTTAGCCACAAAACTCTGCATGAGACATGAGACATGAGCAAGCATGTTTTTGTGGTGAAGCTGCTAGTCACCAGTTGCCCGTAGCTGTGTCCATGTCTATTGTATTGCATCTCTCAACCAACTCCACAGACCTACAGTTCATCTCTGGTTATGATCTTCTTGAGGAAATCTGGTTCATTGGTAGTAGTTTGAATCAAGTCATTAGGAACTGCAGCATGATGCTCCTTCTGCTCTGGTAGCAGAAGCCACTAAACGAATTTTGCCACGACACATTTAATTCCAAGATCCCATGTCAAAATCTCACACACAGTGGTGTTTGGAATCCCCAGGTCAGCTTCTAGCTCTGGCACTGTCAGTCACCGATCTGTGTTGACTGCAGCCTGTACACATTCAACATTCTCTGGTGTTCTGTGCCACACTTTTATTTGTGCTGCATTCATTGAATCATTCCCAAAAGCTTTCTGAATCATCCATATAGTTTCTTCAGAGGAATATTTAAGCTTAATGCAAAATTTGATGCAGATTTGTTGCTCTACTCACTCAGTCATTTTGAATGTGATGGCCACACACATGTTCTCTCAATGGCATCTACCACCCCCACTGACTAGTACAGCGAAGTCGTCATTGTTCATGCATGGGCATTCCAGGCCACTCTCCTTGTCTTCCAGGTTACATCAATGTTGTGCAAACCATTCTCATTATATTACCAGTGAGTGGACTTTTTCTGTACAGATATTATACCCTTCACACAAAAAAACTTGATGACTCCAGCCCTAACTATAGATCTTAGGTCATTTTCTGATAGTTTTCTATTATTTTTTTTATGAAAGATCACATTGCTTCTCCTGTTTTCTTTTTTACATATGAATGGGATGACTTTCAAATTTATATCTTCAGGTTAGACAATACTTCGGCATTTCATACCTTTATATCATATGCAGAGAGTACTAATAGAATGTCTCCCAAATGTCATAAATTCAAATTTAAAACTGAATTTAAAATTTCACAGATGCACACACACACACAAATCTGCTCTCTCTAGCTCTTTTCTTAGTGAACAGTACCACTACTGATTTAATTGTACTTTGCCATGTATAGTGCACACTTCTTTGCCCAAATTTTTTAGGGAAAAATAAGGATGTTCATAATACATGCTGTATAATGATTACATACCATGGGTATAATAATCCCTTGTATAATGTACACAAAACGTGGTTGTGCATTATACACAACAAAATACAGTACTTAAACCAGAGACTTGTCATCCATAACACCTCCCTCTCTTTATACTGGTGCAAGGTAAGCAGTATGAATCCTTATCATCTGAATCCTTATTATCTCTGACATGAATCCTTAGTATCTCTGAAAGCTATGTAATTGTACCTATATCTATTTACTCCATTTTTGTATAAGCACCCCTCATCTCTCATAAGAACAATTATAATTTGCTTCTAATTGGTCTCCCTGCATCTGCTTGTATTTCTACTACTCTGTCTTCTCTTTATTGAGCAAAGGGATTTTTTTTTTCACAATGTAAACCTAAGTATTAACTATACATTGTAAGTTGTGGTTATAGTTAACATTTATGTTATGCTGGCCCATATGCATTCCAATGTGATTTTTTTTTTTTTTTTGCTTCCACTATGGCTTACAGGACTCAGATATTTAGGCAACCTCTTATATAATCACATACTGATAATCAATGTTTCAAACCATTACCTGAATTGTATAATGATATGGGGTTACAGACTGAGTTTAAGTTTTATTCATGCTTACACCCCATTCACAATAGAATACTTTATTTATAAAACCACAATACTATTGCAAACTATTCTAAGAGGCATTCTAAATTTCTCAAATTAAACCTTTCTGGATTAACCTCAGCAACCTTACCTTTTCAGACCTGCACTTTTGTAATAAGCTATTGTGTATCAAATGTGAATGTAAGGGACTTAAAGACCTCTGCCCAGCATTCTGTCCACAGTTTCAAGTCAGAGTTTTAAGTAGACTGGTGCTCATCATTCTAGCCACCTCCGCATTCCCCTGGAAACTGGCACGTAACTTTTTCTGTGTCAGCCTGTTCCTGAAGTCCTACATCATTTTCAGAAAATAGCAGGCTCCAAATCACACACTGAGATCTGGTTAAGTCTCCCCAACAATGCCACAAAATAGCATTCCTTTCTATGTCTATAATGCCAAGTAAACAATTTTTCAGTTGTAAAATGAGTTAAACATTTATACTTTGTGAACTATCCAACACCACCCAAAACTATTTCCCTTAGGTCTTTGCCTACAAATTATCCTAGTTCTCACCAAGCCCCTAGGGGCATGTGCTCAATTATATTTGAATGGCACAAGCCTATTTCTATACCTTCATCAATCAAGTCAGGCCCCTTCAATCACCTGACTTAAAACACTTACTTGATGTTGAGTTCTACTCAACACTTTCTAAATTTGAGAAATAGGGCAATGAAAAGGAAAATCCAGTAAAAAATTCCTAATTTTATGTTGGAAAGAAACAGAAAATAAATGCATAATTTTAACAAATAGTATGAAAATTATAATGATTGCTTTTGGGGAAACAAAATAAGACGAAAAGTGTTAAGAGGAGCCTTCTCTTAAATGGTGGATGAAGAATGAAGGCAACCAGAGAGATTATTAAGTGGAGGAAAACACACCAGTCAGTAAAACACAGGCTATCAGCATGTTTGTCTTCAGGATGAAAATGTGAGTCCACAGCAGTCTCACATTTTCATGTGAGCAAGGGGGATGCTAATAAAAGACATCATCAGAGGCAAATAATGGAAGACAGTTTATGTGAGGCCTTGTAGGGCATTATAGGGACACTGACTTTTCTTTTTAGTAAGATGAGAAGTTATGGAGATTATAAGCAGAATAATTTAAATATAATATGTTGTTTTAAAGTATCACTCCAGACTCTATGCAGAGAAGAGTCTACAGAAAGGTAATTGTGGAACCCGCAAGATCAGTTAAGAAGCTCTTGATGGTATCAAGATAGCCAAGTGGTCTAAGGAACCAGACTCAAGTGATGAAAGATTTGATTTCATATGGTGGGTACACAATTATATACTAATTCTATATATAATTATATAAATGATAACTATATATAATTTGTATACTAATACAAATATATAGTAATACATAATATACAGATGATCTCTATATAGAATTGTATACTTAAAACTGATATGATTTTTTAACTAATATCTTCACAATGAACTTAATAAAAATAATTTTCATAAAACCCTCAATTTCTATTTTGTGTGATGTGTCCAGTAAAAATAAAAATACAGTTCATTAAAAAAAAAAGTTCTTGCAAAACTTCTGTTGAGAGATGATAGTGGTTTATATCATGAGGTAGTAGTGGAAATGAGGTCAAATATTTAGGTTTTGGATAAATTTTGAAATTTGGGTCAATAGGACTTACAACCAGAATAGATATTAAGTACAAAATAGAGAGCAATCAAAAGGTTGTTGGCATGAGCAAACTTGAAAAATGGGTTTCACAATAGCTGAGAAAAAAAGTTTGTGGGAGGGACAGATTTGGAGGGAAGGTAAAGAGTTTCATTTTGAACATGTTAATTTTGAGACAATTATTAAATCTCTTTAGAGATATGTGTGCTTTTGGATATAAGAGTCTAAAATTCAGGTGAGAACACAAATATGGAGACATTACTTGAAGAGTCACTAGAGTACAGATGATATTAGAAGCCGTGTGACCAATGAAATTGCTGAGGGAATGAGTACAGAGATCATAAGAGGACAGGCAACTAAGCTTGCAGGTATTAGAATACAAAGAGTGGTGAAATGAGGAGGAACCCACACAAGAGGCTGAGAAGGGACAGCTAACTAGGTAAGAGGGACACCAGGAAAATGGGGAATCTCAGAATGCAAGAGAAGAATAAGAAAATGCAATAGCCTCTTTGAAGATTAGAACCACCATTGGATATTTTTTTTAATTTAATCTTTATGTATTCTTTCCATTATCATTTAGTCCCCTTATATCCCCTCCCCACAGCAATCACCACAAAAACAACGTGGTCATTATTAGTGATTCTGAGAAGAGTTTTCTCTAAGGAGTCATGAATAGAAAGGCCTAACTTAAATAGTTTATGAGAGAGAAAGAATACATAACAATTTGCAGTAGTTTAGCTGTAAAGTGGTAGGTAAAGTGGATCACTAGCTGAAGGGAAATGTGGGGTGTTGAGAGGGATTTTTTAATTTAAAAATTGAGCCATATTTAGTAGCTACAAAAATTATTTATCAGAGAGGGAAAACTGATGATGTAAATGCTAGAGAAAATAATTGCTTTTCTGTAAGTGAGAAGGGGCTCAGGGTGAATGAACTGGTAGAAGTATTGATATTAAATAGAAATACGGAAATGTCCATATAAACAGGAGAAAAAGCAGTGTGAAAGAGCATGAGAATAGGTGTGTGTGATATATGTTAGTACAGGCTGGGGCAAACGTAGGTTTACTGTTGTTCGTATGGAAAATAATAGAATACAATAATTAATAAATAATAATACAAGAATAAACTCTGTTTCATGTACTCACAGTTGTAAGTACTATTGCCATATCCTGTATATTGGGGAAGCTTTGCAAGTTCTCTTCTCAGCAAAACAGGAAGAAAAATTATCAGCTGTGGATAACAATAAGGGAGAATTATGAAAGTCTTGAAAAGAGAGCATATGATATGAAATAGTTTCCTGAAACAGTGAGAGAATGTGGTATTAATATGATCTGGTGGCACTGAAGGTTCACTGGTAATTAGCATTGGGTTTCCCCTAAGGTTGCAGTTTTTCCACATGCATAAACAAAATGTAAAGGACAAGGAATTCAGTGATTGTGCAAGGAAGTGATTGTAATGATGAACCATGAAATCCAAGTTGCTCATGATGATAGGGACTCTTCTATTTTTGCCCCGCTTTTATAGCAAAGATTATTAAGCTTAACAATTTTTATTTACTTGAGCACTTCCATGGTGCCTATAACACTAATAAGTTTCCAATAGAAGAAGTAGATATTACTGAAATAATCAAACAAAAATGTAGGATTACTCTACATTTGATGATGAGTACTACAAAGGAAAGGCAGATGTTCTGTGAAATTATATAATGGGGACTTTGAAAATTTTGGAAGATGAAGGAACTCTTAACTTGGAAATTTGATAATCGAGTTGTGATCTAAAGAATAAATAGAAAATAACTAGGCAAAAAAAAAAAGGTGGAGTTGAAAGAAATAGAGTCCCAGACTTAGGAAATAGTATAAGAAACAGGGGAGTGAGAAGAAAAGCTGGGACTATGAACATGAGAAGGAACAAATTTCAGGATGGTGAAGACATAGAGAAAAAACAGGTAACAAAAAGCCTTATAGATGAGGTTAGGATACAATCTATTGGCCAAACTACGGAGCTGTGAGTGATAAGGAATATTAGGAGGGTAACGGATACAAATTGAGACTGCCTTAGAGAATGTACTGATGTATAATCACCTTACTAATATAACATGTACAGGACTTAAGATACATGATCATTGAGCATTTTTGTGCAGGGAGATGAGATAAACATGCTTGAATTTGAAAAATTCACTGTTCATAGTGTAGAGATTAAAATGGATAAAATTCAGACTGGCTCTCTAAAAAATAACCTCTGCAGACCATACAGGAAATAATAGAAGGGAGTTGATGGAAATGGCAAAAAAGGATCAATTCAAAATATATTTATGAGGCAAAATTGACCCAGCTTTGCAACAATATGGTGTGGGAAGGTGTTCAGACAAACTACTGTACTTATTACTTGAATAACTGAATTGGTGGGAGAAATGGGGAATATTGGAAGGGAATAAAGTTTTTAGAAAGATTGTGAGCTCAATTTTAAAACTGTGAGTTTGGAATATTTGCAAGACATCCCTAAACACATATATCTACTAGGCATTTGGGTATATAAGTGTACCAAATGAACACAAATTTTATATTATTTTAATTTTATCTGCTTCTTACATCAAATTAATTTCTAATTTTAAAGAGTAGGAATTTCTAGAATGCTGAGAAATTTAATCTCTGGTATTTTTGCTACTTCCCTTCACTATCAAGTTTGACTGCTATGTGCTTCACATTTTCCACCCTCTTCTCCCCTTCACACACACACACACACACACACTCTCTCTCTCTCTCTCTCTCTCTCTCTCTCTCTCTCTCTCTCTCTCTCTAAACCCCAGGCAACCTCTTATCTCTTATGTCTCTATAGTTTTCCATGTTACAAAGTTACAGGAGTAAAATTATTGAATGTTATGCCTTTTAGCTAAAGCTTTTTACCTAAAATATGCATGTAATTTTATCCATGATTTTGTATGGCTTAATATAGCTTACTCTTATTTTATCACACATTTATACATCCATACATGTATAATATTTTGTTTATTCATCTATTGAAGGATAGATTTTTGTTTCCAATTTTTGGCAATCATCAATAAAGTTTCCACAAATATTAACGTGTAGTTCCTGTGTGAACATGAATTCTCTAATCAGCTGAGTAAAATTCCTAGAAATATGATGACTTGATTGTGTGACTGGACTATGTTTAGCTTTGTAAGAAACTAACATTGCCCTCCAGAGTGGCTGTACCATTTTACTTTCATTAGTAGTAACAATGAATGAGAGTTCCTGTTGCTCCATATCCTTACCAAGAATGATTTTGTGAGTTAGGAGGATTTTACTCTTTATTTTTTTCACATTGCAATTAACTTATTTATTTGAATAGCTATTTCATTTTGCATCCTATAAATAGAGACAAGTTTTTTTTACCCAAATAGCCATTGAACATTCACAAAATTTAGTGATATGTAGTCTAAAGGAAAATCTGATTACATACTCCCAAGTCAAAATTACACAGGTCACACTATTTTTCCAAAAAGTATTGAATCTAGAAATAGACTGCAAATGAGTAATACAGACAAATTGTAAGTGCTGTGACATTTTGAAAGAACTCTCTCAAATACTTTTGAATCAAAGAGCAAATCAACTGCTTTCAAGGTAAATTTACACATGATTTAAAATTTAATAATAATGATAAAATACAAATCACACCTGTACTATATTGTCACTTCAAACATAAAAGCTTTAAAAACCTTTACCACTAAAGAAGAAAGATTTTTGAGAAGAAACTAAATATTCAACTGAGGAAATTATATAAAAATAAAAATAAGCAGAAAAGCAGGGATTAATCTTGGTAAAAAACCTTGATGGGTTAGGGATAAAATATATAGACAATAAAGTTAAGATCTGGTTCTTTGAGAAAATTAATAAAGAAGCTTTCAGGAAACATGATCAAGGGAATAAAGAAAAAAATTAAGACATACAGTATTTAGATTTTGAAAGTATAAAAATAGTGATAGAACAAAACCTGAAACTTTTATGATAAAGAACATTTTTTCATAGATGTAGTGTTCTCAATAGGATAAATTAAATGTAATATATCCATTTCATGGAATACTATGATGTCATGATAAAGTGAAATGGGTCTTCATATACTAATATGGAAAAAATCAGAACTGTATACAGAATTTTTTTTTAATTTAAGCTTTTGTTTTTATTTTAAGTTTTACATTAACATTTTAATAACATATATTAATAATAATATATAAATGAAGGTTCAAAATATATAAGCTATTTAGTTTCTTACACATTACCTATATTGAATAAACATCTTTTGACTAAATTAATGAATTTTTTAGTATTAACATATCTTTAATTGTTGTTCAATTACAGTGTCTGCATTTATCCCCCACCACCCACCCCCACCCCAGACATTCACACCTCCCACCCTCAATTCTAACCCCTTTGGGCTTTGTCCATGTGTTGTTTATACATGTTCCTTGAACCTTCCCCCTTTTCCCCCCATTATCCCCTCCCATCTCCCCTCTGGTTACTGTCAGTTTCTTCTTAATTTCAATGTCTCTGGTTATACAAATACCATATGACCTCACCTATAAGTGCAACCTAATCAACAAAAACAAGCAAGAAAAATATAAACAGAGAATGCTTTTGTAAAAAAGGGGTTGATACATTTTTGTCTTTGCTTTCATATACATTAAAAACCTTAGAAGAACACATTAGAAATGGAGGATACTAGATATATGCTTGGATATCTCGCGTGGTGGAAAGTAATCAAACAGGTGCAGAAGGATGAAGATTTGTGTTATATACACTTTTATACATTTTTCCCCTCAAAACTTGTGAGTGTACTACCTATTCAGCAAATTAAATAAACAAGATAACATTGAAAACACAATTTAAGCAATAAGAAAAAGAATCTGCATGTGACCAATGCCTTTGCGATAAATTATAAGTTGCTAAAATTGAACCTAGAAGAGGTATCAAATCTAAATAGGTTAGACACCTCAACTTGTCTAGTTACAATCTTGCTTACCCACTGCATCTACTTGTAGACAGTGCCATGCAGAAGAATTTTCAGAGCCCTCTCTTTATCTTTTCCTTGCGCCACAGCTTCAACCCCTTCCTGCCTCCATCACACTCCTGGACATGTTCTGAAGTGACTGCCAAGGCCACTAGCTCTACACAGCAAGACATGGGAGTTGCCATCCTGCCTCTGTCATTTACTGACCTTCTAACTCTGAGTTAATGTTCCCTCTCTGAACCCTCATTCCTCACCTGGAAAAGGGAGTAAGTATAAGAGTTCATCTATTATAGGACTGCTCTGATGGTTGGATGAAATAATAAAGGTAACATGAACTTTACTCTTTCTCATGGATGGTTTGTGGGATTTCATTTTAATTTGCATTTTCCTATTTTCAAATTATGTCAAGTATCCTTTCAAATACGTCTTTGCTATATACATGTAATCTTTACTGAGGCGTCTGTTCAGGTTTTTGCATGTTTTTAAATGAATTATTTGCTTTATTGTTGTTGAGTTTTAAGAGTTCTTTATATATTTTGGATACAGTTCCTTTATCAGGTATGTGCTTTGCAAGTGTTTTCTCCAAGTCTGTATTTTGTCTTTCTCTTCAGAGTGTCTTTCAGGGCTATGAGTTGCAATTTTAATAAAGTCAAAATTACCAGCTTTTTTCTTTCATGAATCATGTATTTGGTGTTGTATCTGAAATGTCATCATCAAACCCAAGGACACCTTCCATTAGTTTTATAGCTCTAGGTTCAGCTTTTGCATATGGATGTTCATTTTTTAGTGCCATGTGTTGAAAAGAATATCCTATCTCCAATTCTCTAGGAAATCTCAATTTCCTTGAATCGACTTTACACTTTTTTGAAGATCAGTTGAATAAATTTGTGTGGGTCTATTTCTAAGCTCTCTATTTGAATGCATTGATCCATGCATTGATTCTCTTGCCAATATCGCCCTGTCTTTAATGCTACAGCTTCAGAGGCAGCCTTGAAATCAGGTAGCATGACTCCTCCACCTTTGTGTTTTTCAGTATTGTGTTAATATTCTATGTCTTTTGCTTTCCATATAAACTTTAATATCATTCCATTATTCTCTACAAACTAGCTTGCTGGGAATTTGATTGGTGTTGTATTGAGCCCATAGACAAAACCAGGAAGAGTTAATGTTAACAATATTGGGTCTTTTGATCCACTGGAATTATTTTCTTGAGTCCTTTTTGACTTACGGTATTTCATCAGTATATTATAGTGTACCATATTCAGTTTTCGTATATACTTTTGTTAGACTTAAACCTTAATATTTCAATTTTAGTGTTACTATAAATAATATTTTTAAATTAGTTTTAAGTTATAATTATCAATGTTGTTATACAAGGAAACAATTGATTTTTTAAATATAATCCCTCAATTTGCTTTACTTACTAGTTCCAGGAGTTTTTGTACATACTTTGATATTTCTAGATAGACAATGAATAAAAACAGTTTAATTTCTTTCTTTCCAATCTGCATGCCTTTTAATTATTTTTCTTATGTTCATACACTAGCTGGAATTTCCAATAACACATTTGATAGGAGTGATCAGACATGTTGGCCTTGTACTGGATGTCTTGGGGAAAGCATCCAACTTCTCACCATTAAATATGACATTAGCTATAGTGTGTTCAAGCACTATTTTTTATTTATCATTGCCTCAACTTTTTAGTAATATGAGATTTTGGTGAAGTTGAAATCATTTAAAGATTTAAACCTTAATAGGAGTTTAACAAAGGATGGTACTTAAGTTATACCTATAACAATAGACTTTACTGATTTTATATTTATCCCAATTTAGTTTAAGGTAAAAACCTTACCATTGTTCTTTCATTAAATAAATATTGATCATTTAATAAGTACCAGGTAACATATTGGGGACACAAAACTTGTCAAAACCAACATAACCTCTCCCCCTTCAATTTTACAATCTAAGCTGAAAATACATATAAAAGGAAGTAACTCAGTTGGCCTCTGGTGCTAGAGGAAATTGGGAGGGAGTAAAGGATAAAGGGGGTTGAATATATTGTGACAGAAGAAGATATTTTGGGTGGTGGGCACACAATGCAATATACATATAATTTATGATTTATATAATATTTACATCATAAATTATACACTTGAAACTTACATAATTTTATTAGTCACTATCACCTACAAAATTAAATTTAAGCCCTGGCTGGTGTAGCTCGGTGGATTGAGCATGGGCTGCGAACCAAGTATCACAGGTTCGATTCCCAGTCAGGGTACATGCTTGGGTTGCAGGCCACGGCCCCCAGCAACCGCACATTGATGTTTCTCTCTCTCTCTCCTTCTCCCTCCCTTCCCTCTCTAAAAATAAATGAATAAAATCTTTAAAAAAATTAAATTTAAAACATTATTTCATGTAACTAAGTATATATTGAGAATACTATGTTGTATAAATGCACCACAATTTTAAAAATCAAAAAAAAAAATAAACAATTAAAGTACAGTCTAGGTGCTCTTAAAGACATAAGAGCTCAAGTACATATGACTCTCATTTTATAAAACATTGCTAATGATAAAGGCTACAAGGAAATATCACAAAAAGCCATGTGGAAGAATCTTTTCAGTCACAAAAATGAAGATATATGTAATATTACATTATACTGAAATACAAGATATATACCAAGCCAGTATAGAATAAAATTACATGGTATTATCCCAGTAGACTTTAGTTAATTGCATAGAATGTTTTAAAGGAGCAAGATAAAATAATTATATAGGTATATAACCTAGATGTATAAAAATAGTTTTAGTTCTGAATTCTGTTAGCCAATGTAAAATGAAAGCCAAAACCAATTATATCTTTTACACTGTTAAAAAGGCAAAAATTAACCCACTATACCAAAACTATATTATTTTTAGGGCTAAAGATATGTTTTATATATTTTTTTAAATGACCAAGTGTTTTTCATTGCACATATTGCATTGAATTACATGTGTTATTATTTGAACTATATTTAATATGCATTGGTAAATGGTTGGAATACATTTTAAAAATAGAAAAATATTTGAGATATTTTGTGTTTTCATAAATCTTAAAAGATATAGTTATAGATACAGGTATATGTGGAGAGAGAGAAAGAGGGGGGGAGAGAGAGAGAGAGAGAGAGAGAGAGACAAGTTGCTGACCAGCCTGGGCCATCGCTGAGAGCAATAGGAACACATGGTTGTTTGAAGCTTTCTCCAAGGAAATGAACTTTAAGGAAAATTTGAAGAACAAGAATAAACTGATCATTGACACAAATGGTGTAACATTTTAAAGAACTTAATACATTTCTGGCAACTACAAAATGTTAACACAATGGGAGAATGATAAATGATGCAGTCAGAAAGGTAGAGGACCTTCAGATTATGCAAAGCAGTATAGGACATGACAGGGAGTTTGGAATTTATTCTAATAAAGAGTTGAATGAATTTAGGAAAGATTATGGCATAATCTTATTCAGATACTCTGACAAATGAAAGTAGAAAGATCGTAGTTAGGCAGTGGTGAGAAGAGTGGATACAAGAAAACCAAATATTCCTGGTGAGAGAGAAGGATTGCTTCAAGTTGAGTTGTGTCAATGAGGACTGAACAAATTGTTAGAAATTTTAAGTGTATGTAAGGAAATTCCATTGCTTCTGGCTTTAATAATGAAATTGGTAATGATTCCATTAATTAAGCTGTGGAATTTGGGGGAAAGTTCAGATTTGGGAGTGAGGGAAAGGAGACTCAGAGTTTCAATCTGATGCATTAAGTTTAAAGTATTTCTGAGAGATCTGAGAGTTCAAGCATGCAATTATACAGTTTGAAGACATCTTCAAGACTGAAGACATTATGTTGAAATAATTAGTATTTAATTGCCACTTAAAGACATGGAAGTGGATGATATCACCTAAAGAAAGATGGCTAAAGTAGAGAGCCCACAAACAACACTTGATACACTCCATTCTGAGACCACATGGGATTGCAAAAGAGAAGAGATTGAGAAGAAACTGTTGATTAGCTGGAAAAAAAATAGAGTAAAGTGTGTTCCAGAAGCAGAGAAGAAAGTATTTCAAGCATGAAAGACTAAAAAAAAAAAGTGAAATGTTTCTTAATCATTGTAAGACAGAATAAAAATAAGTCATTGTATTTGGTCATATGGGGAGCTTTTTGTTTGTATTCCTCAATGAAAGAAAAAAGAAGCTTTAATGGAGAATAGAATGGGTTGAAATGATCACAAAGTGGTTCTTTAGAAGATGTTTTTAAATTTAATCTTTATTGTATTTTTTCCATTACCATTTAGTCCCCTTGTATCCCCTCCCATCAGTAGTCACCACACTGTTGTGCACATCCATGAGTCCTTTTCCCTTTTTGCTCAATCCTTCTACCACCTAAACTCACCCCACCCAGCTGTCATCCTGCTCTCCATCTATGAGTCTGTAACCCATTCTCCTGTTAGTTCAGTATGTTCATTAGATTCCATATATGAATGAAATCATATGGTATTTGTCTTTCTCTGACTGGCTTATGTCACTTAGCATAATGTTCTCCAGGTCCATCTATACTGTCACAGAAGATAAAATTTTCTTCTTTTTTATAACCAAGTAGTATTTCATTGTGTAAATGTCCCAAAGTTGTTTTACCCACTCATCTACTGATGGACACTAGAGCTGCTTCCATGACTTGGAGACTGTACATAATGCTGCAATGAACACAGGGGTGCTTATGTTCTTTGAATTACTGTTTGGGTTCCTTCAGATGTATTCCCAGAAGTGGGATAGCTGGATCAAAATGAAGATCCATTTTAGTTTTTGAGGTATCTCCATACTGCTTCCCACAGTAGCTGCACAAATCTGCATTCCCACCAATAACACAAAAAGGTTCCCCTTTCTCTACATCCTTTCCTGCATTTGTTGATGTGTTGATGATGGCCATTCTGACCAGTGTGAGGTGATAGCTCACTGTGGTTTTACTTTGCATTTCTCTGATGATTAGTGCCATTGAGCATCTTTTGATATGTTTATTGGCCACCTGTATGTCCTCTTTGGAGAAGTGTCTGTCTATCTGGGTCTTTTGTCCATTTTTTAATTGGGTTGTTTGTTTTTTGGTATTCAGTATTGTAAGTTCTTTATAAATTTTGGATATTAACTCCTTATCATATACATCAGCAAATATGTTCCCCCATTCAGTGGGTTGTCTTTTTATCTTGCTGATGATTTCTTTTGCTTTCCAAAAATTTTCAGTTTGATGTAATCTCATTTGTTTATTTATTTTTCTTAGTTTCCTTTGCCTGAGGACATATATCCAATAAAATATTGCTATGAGCAATGTCCAAGGTTTTGCTGCCCATATTTTCTTTTAGGCTTTTTATGGTTCCAGGACTAATATTTAAGTCTTTGATCCATTTTGAATTTATGCTTGTGTGCAGTGTAAGAAGGTGGTCTAATTTCATTTTTCTGCATGTATCTGTCCAATTTTCCCAAAACCATTTATTGAATAAACTATCTTTAGCCCATTGTATGTGCTTGCTTCCTTTGTTGAATATTAATTGACTACAAAGGTGTGGGTTTATTTCTGGGATCTTTATTCTGTTGCATTGATATGTGTCTGTTTTTATGCCAGGACCATGCTGTTTTTGATTACTATGGCTTTTTAGTATAGCTTGATATTAGGTAGCACGATTCCTCTAACTTTGTTATTCTTTCTCAGGATCACTATTTCTATGCAGGCCCTTTTGTGTGTATCTCTCTAACATGTTTTTGTTCTAAAGGGAATGGGTGGTGACATTAGATAAATGACAAAAAAGAATCAATAATTTTTTTTGCATCTGCCTCTATTTTGATTTTTAGTTCAGTTTGTTCATAAGATTCCACATATGGATGAAATCATATGCAATTTGTCTTTTCTGACTGACTTATTTCACTTAGCATAATGTTCTCCAGGTCCATCCATACTACTGCAAAGGGTAAAATTTTCTTCATTTTTAAGGCTGAGTAGTATTCTATTGTGTGAATGTCCCATAATTGTCTTATTCACTCATCTACTGATGGACACTGGGCTGCCTCCAAATTTTGGCTATTGTAAACAATGTTGCCATAAACATAGGAGTGCTTATATTTCTTGAAATTAATGTTTTGGGTTTTTCACTTAAGGCAGTTCCATTTTTAATTTTTTGAGGCAACCCCATACTGCTTTCCACCGTGACTGAACAAATCTGCATTCCTACTAAGAATGCAAAAGTCCCCTTTCTCCACATCCTCACCAGCATTTGTTTGTTGATTTATTTATGATCACCATTCTGATACATGTGAATTGATATCACATTGTGGTTTTAATTTGCATGTCTCTGATGATTAGCGATGCTAAGCATCTTTTCATGTGTCTATTGGGCATGTATATGTCCTCTTTGGAAGTGTACATGCAGGTCCTTTACCCATTTTTTTATTTGATTATTTCATTTTTGGTGTTAAGTTTTATAAGGCTCAGATAGAGAGCTGTCTGACAGTTCCAGGGGGCAGGTTAAGAAGGATAAATGGTAATGGAAAAATACAGTTAAAAAAAATAAGAGGAAAAAAGTGTGTCTTTTAAAATTTTTTTAAGTTTATTGAATTTATTGGGGTGACACTGGTCAACAAAATTATACAGGTTTTAGGTGCATAATTCTACAACACATCGTCTGTACACTTTATTGTGTGTGCATCACTGCCCATCACTATTCCCCCATACCTCCCTCCACCTCCTCTCAACCTCTCTCCCTATGGCAATCCCCACACTATCGTCCATGTTTTTGAGGGTTTTTTCTCTTAAAGCATTTTTAAATCATTTTTATTGTTTTTTGAATACAGTTGTCTCCATTTTCCCACCACCTCTTTTCCCAACTCCCTCACCCCCACCCCCACCACCCACCCTCAATCCTACCCAACTTTGGCTTTATCCATGAATCTTTCATACATGTTCCTTAACAACTCTTTCCCTTCTTACCCCTGTTATCTTCCTCTCCCCTCCCCTCTGGTAACTGTTAGTTTCTTCTTTATTTCAATGACTCTGGTTATATTTTCTTGCTTGTTTGTTTTGTTGATTATGTCCCACTTATAGGTAAGATCATATGGTATTTCTCTTGTACCACCTGGCTTACTTTACTTAGCATAATGATCTCAACTTCCATCCATGCTCTCTTGAAGGATAGGGGCTCCTTCTGTCTTTCTGCTGAGTAGTATTCCTTGTTGGAAATGTACCACAGTTTTTTGATCCACTCATTTACTGATGGGCACCTAGGTTGCTTTCAGAACTTGGCTGTTGTAAAATTTGCTGCTATGAACATTGGGGTGTGTAGGATCTTTTGAATTGGCATTTTAGGATTCTTAGGATATAGTCCCACCAGTGGAATTGACGGCTTAAAAGGCAAGTTCCTTTTTTGTTTTCTGAGGAAATTCCATAGTGTTTTCCACAATGGCTGCACCAGTCTGCATCCCCACCAACAGTGTACTAGGGTTCTCTTTTCTCCACAACCTCACTACCACTTATTGTTTGTTGATTTGTTTACGATTGCCATTCTGACCAGTGTGAATTGGTATCTTATTGTAGTTTTAATTTGCATCTCTGTGATGGGTAGTGATGCTGAGCATCCTTTCAAATGTCTCCGGGCCCTCTGTATGTCTTCCTTGGAGAAGTGTCTGTTCAGGCCCTTTGACCATTTTTTAACTGGATTGTTTGTCTTACTGAACTAAAGTCACGTGAGTTCTTTATATATTTTGGAGATCAAACCCTTGTCTGAGATATCATTGGCAAATATATTTTCCCATAATGTTGGTTCCCTTTTCATTTTGCTGACATTTTCTTTAGCCATACAGAAGCCTTTTAATTTGATGATGCCCCATTTGTTTATTCTTTCCTTTATGTCCCTTGCTCTAGGGGACATATCAGTGAAAATACTGTTGCATGGAACAACTGAGATTTTCCTTCCTATGTTCTTCTCTAGGACTTTTATGGTGTCACAACTTATATTTAAGTCTTTTATCCATTTTGAGTTTATTTTTGTGTATGGTGTAAGTTGGTGGTTAAGTTTCATTTTGTATGTAGCTGTCCAGATCTCCATCTTAATGTGTTTTTTTAAAAGACTGCCTCATTATTGATTTAATTTGAATTTTGGGGGGAAGGGATGGGGGTAACATGAACACAAATACAGGGTTCACATGATGTATTGTGTATTTGTGCACCTGAACCCCATATTATTTTGTTAATCAGTGTCATCCCAATAAATCCAAAATAATAAGTAAATAAATTATAAAAAATAAAGAGACTTTGGACTTCCTATATTAAGGACTATGTGTAGGTTCATGTCATCTTCAAATATGATTTGTAGGAATAGATTGAGAATAAAGAGATTATATAGAAAATCTTATGTGAAAAAACTTGTGACATATTGAGCTACATTATCTGAAAGTAAAATATTTTCATTCCTATATATTGACTAAAACTACTGTAAAATAAGGTTTCTAGAGTATCTAAGATTTTTGTTTATAATAAAATTAATTCTCTCCCCAAAATACTTTTTGCACATAGTATATGTGAGCAGTGTTCTGGACACGGGAAACTATAACACCAAATCACCAAATAAACAAGATAGATATGCTTATTACCCTCACAAAGTTATACATTTTAATGTGTGTATAGGCCTAAAGGGAAAAAATATGGTTATACTCAATCAGTCTCCTTTCCTAAATCACTGAGACTCATAAATCCTTCAGGATTATAAAAATGCCATAAATCTGCAGTAATAAAGAGCCATGATTTCTGTACAATAATCAATCAGTCAAAGGAACAGAATATTTAGGCAATAAACAATAAAAATGATCAATGTAACTGTATATGTAGTATACAAATAAAATATAAATAAAATACAAATCTGAAAATGCTAAGAAGTAGATAAAGAATGTGAAAAATGAAGATAGAGAATAATGCATGTATGAGGATTCCCCATGGAGGAAGCTATTCATGTAATGGGTTTGGAAATCTATTTTTTAATGTTCTTTTTTACTTACCTACCTAGCATATTGTAATTTTATATCTTATTGGTTAAATGAGAACCTCACAAGTAGCTGAAAGAGAGCAAATGCAATATATACACCCAATGAGAAGAGGAAACATCTTACACTTCTCAACCATGACTAAACATAGAAAAAAAAAAGAAACAAAATGAAGAAATAAAGAAAGAGAGAGAGAGAAAGAAAGAAAGAGAGAGAGAGAGAGTTGAGCCTAATTCAGTATGCATCATTACTGAGTAGTGGTTAACCATAGATCAAGTACAACTGAAAGGTGTTCTGATTAGTGCTTATGGAAGAGATGAGAGTGTCCATATAAGTGTATATCACTTCTGTAATTCAAATCTCAATTATAGAAACAACTTTTTCAAAACTTACATTTGAAAAATCTGAGCATGCTTTCTGCAGTAATTCTTTCCAGGACTTAACCAATATAAACATCCCTGAATTCACATAATTGTAGGATATGTTGTTGTACACATTAGGGATTCAGTGTGTAACAGATATTTTATTTTTTAATTTTTAATTATATTTTTCCATTATCATTTGTCACCCTTGTAGGCTTTTTCACCTATACCCACCCCACTCCTCACTGCTATCACCACACTGTTGTCCATGTCCATGAGTTCTTTTTCTTCTTTGTTTGATTCCTCTATCCCATATTCCCCCTACCCAGAGTTGTCAACCTGCTTTCTATGAGTCTGTCTCTATTTTGTTTGTTAATTTAGTTTGTCCATTAGATTCCACATATGGGTGAAGTCCTGTAGTGTTTATCTTTCTCTGACTGGCTTATTTCACTTAGTATAATGTTCTCCAGCTCCATCCATCCTGCCACAAAAGGTAAAATTTCCTTCTTTTTTATAGCTGAGTAGTATTCCATTGTGTAAATGTCCCATAGTTGTTTTATCCACCCATCTACTGATAGAAACCTGGCAGCTTCCAAATCTTGGCTATTGTAAATAATGCTGCAGTGCACATAGGGATGCTTATGTTTCTTCAAATTAGTACTTTGGATTCCTTAGGACAAATTCCCAGAAGTAGAGTCATTGGGTCAAAAGGCAGATCTATTTTTAATTTTTTAAGGAACTCCACACTACTTTCCACAATGGCTGCCCTAGTCTGCATTCCCACAAATGGTGCAAAAGTGTTCTCCTTTCTCCACATCTTCAACAGCACTTGTTGGTTTATTGATAATGGCCATTCTGATGAGTGTAGTATTTTTAAATCAGGACTTAAAATATGTATTAAATTCTAATTAAAAGTTTACAAATGTTTTACTTGAACAATATAAAATTACATAATGTAACTAATTTAACAAAATATTAGTAATAAAAGAAACAAACAAGGAAGCCATGCAAGTTAAAGATCCTTGAGCAATCACTATGTACCAAATGCTGTGATTTTACTTATTATGGACATATGTCTGTTGTGCCAGGGTCACTCCTGGCTTTTGTGTGTTGCTCCAGCATAATAATAGTACCCCATACATTGTCAAATTTGACACAGTTTAAATGATAAACTATTTAGCAATCTATTTAATTCTTATCAGATACATATGGTGTGGCCATAATCATTCTCTTTTTTTAAATGAACAACCAAGGCATAGAGAGCATTTAACCTATGTCTATACAAGCGGTAAACTCGGCTTCAAACCTTCAAACCTGTGAACCATAAATCTTCCCAGGGCTAGCCAGTGCTCCTCTAAATAGCTATCACCTACTGACTGAGACATCAAAATGTACATGATGTAAAGAAGAGAATGTTTGCCTACCTAGAAAAAATTATGTTTTACTTATTGTAAGGATTGCAGCCATTTGTCTAGTTAATTATTCTGATGCAGTGAACAGTAAAATTTCTCTCAACTTCCCAAAAGGCCAGTGGTTAAGTCTAGGCTAGATCCTTATGTTAAGTTTTCACAGTGCTAAGAACACAGAAGTACTATCCCTTAGGCATTTATATATGAAGGATGAATGGGCCAGAACCCAGTAGACATCTCCAGGTCATAGAAGCCAGAGATGTTGCAACTTACCTGGACTTCAAGATAATATATTTACATTCTAAAAGGTTAAAGTGAAAACCTAGGATTATTCCCATCCTATTTCCAGGGATGCAGTTGCATCTCTCCTTTACTAAATAAGTAGAGGAAAGACATTTTTGTCCAATCTTCACTTAAAGAGTTCTTGTCATGAATGCAGAGAATTATTCCATTCGACTTTCATCATATTACCCTAGAGGCATGGACTAGAACAAGGGAGACCAGCACAATGACTATTATGTGAATGGTAATAACTCGTATGTCTCACCCAGAGCACCTCATGTATACATGCAAGACAAAATGAGTAAGGATGAATATTAAAACTACCAATCCAAGAAGTGCAGTTCTAGAGTCTGATTGCCAAATCACACATATTTCTTTTCTTCTAACGCTTTTAAAAATGTCACTAAGCTGAAAAAAAAATTACTGTGGCGATTGAACAAAAAGTAGAGATCAATTGAACAACACACATGAAGCAGAAATAAATATTAGTATAAGAAAAATTTTTAGTGAATAATTCATTTTAAATTAGGTTCCACTTAACAGTAAGATCATATGCTATTTGTCTTTTAACACCTGGCTTATTTCACTTAGCATAACACTCTCCAGTTCCAGCCATGCTGTTGCAAAGTGTAGGAGCTCCTTCTTTCTTTCTGCTACATAGTATTGCATCATGTAAATGTACCATAGTTTTTGATCCATTCTTTCACTAATGGGCACTTAAGATGCTTCCAGCACTTGACTATTGCAAATTGTGCTGCTACGAACATTGTGGTGCATAGGTTCTTATAAATTGGTGATGGGGGCAGTGGTGGGGAAAAATGTAGACAATTGTACTTAAACAACAATAAAATAATCTAAAAAATAAAATAAATTAACATATTTTCATTAATATCTTTGCATTACTTTTTAAAAATTAAAATATCTATTAAATGTTATATCTTAAATTATTTCATATGATTTTTTAAGTAAATAAAGCCACAGAAAATGAAATTAAAGTCAACTAAATTGAATAGTCATTAAAGAAGAAAGAGTAAGTTTTAAGTTTAGGAGGGATAAAATAAATTGTAAAGGTAAAATATAATGAATGTGATATCAAAGAATAATATGTACTAGGAAAACAAAGATATAGCAAATATTTTATTACACTAAGTAAATGTGCTAAGAAATTTTAAAATAAAAGAATATTAAATAATATATATATAAATTTATATCAGGCATTTTAAGAAAGATGGTTCATAAAATAAAAATAAATAAACATATAATGATAAGTGGAACTAGCTATGTAATATGTGAATTAAGATAACAATGAAACAATATGAACTATTGAGTAGCAAACACAAAAATGATAGAGCCACAGTTTTGAAACATTACTGTAAAATTAGTACATTAACTGATATTGAAATATGATCAAATATTCCTTTTGAAAACAAAAATACAATATTTGCAGACAACTAAAATACTCATAAAATTGAAGCTAGCAATTTAATTTTTATAATTCAGAACAATAGATCTTAATTATTGAAACTTTAATTCTAATTTAATATGTGCTAGGTTACTTAAGTGTGTATGGTATTTATTGATATTAATTTTGTGATCTAATATAATGCATGACCCCTTATTATAAATATTTCTTGTGACTTTGAAAAATACACATTCTATACTTTGGGGAACAGAACTCCATATGTACTGACAGATCAATTTTATCAAAGTTACTTTCTCCACATAATATTTTTTGTCATTTGATTTCTCAATTTCTGAGGAAGATAAATTATTCTACTGTGATTTTTTAAAATTAAATTCTCCTTATTGTTTAAACAGTTTTCTTCTTATACATCCCATTGCTTGCTGTTAGGTACATAAAAGTTTGGGCTCTTTTTTTAGGTCTCTCATTTTTCCTTGTATATTTTTCTATGAAGTCTCTTTTCTCCCTGATATGTTTGTGCTTTGTTTTTTGAAAATCAGATGTATAACCTTTATCCCTTTATAATTTTTTATCGGGCCCTTATAATTCATTTTGTTGTTGTTGTCAGTCTGTCAGCATTTTACTGAACTGCTGGTCTTTACATCTTCATTGGTTGTAACAGGACATAACCAAGCAGTAGCCATTCTTAGATAGCAGCTGAGCAGCAGCCATTCTCAGATAGCAGTTATCTCAAGGTTGCAAGCTAACCCCTGCATTCTGTTTCTGTAAGCCCGCTTCCCACAGCTGCACTCCTTCCCCCTCCTGCTTCCACCTTAGTAACAAGAATATAAGCAAGCCCCAGCCTAAGCTCGGGGCTCAGAATTTGGAGACTGCCTCCTCTGGGTTTGCATGCGTGAATAAAGCTCCACTTCGTAAACACCAAAACTGTCTGAGTCGTCTTTCCTGTAACACAGCGAGTTTAAGTCGTTTATGTGTATCAGAACATATTTGAATGCACATTATCCATTTTACTGTTTACTGTTCAACATGCTTTTTTTGTCTTTATTTTTGCATTCTTGTGCCATTTTGTATTTGTCGCAAATAACTTTGTTTTATTTCTCTTCTTTCTTATATTTTGGAAGTTGTACACTTAATCTCTCTTTTCCTAATGGTTGTTCTCATATTTGTTAACATTGTTGGAGTTAATGGATACCTGAAATTTTATTCATAACTTTCATTCAATTATCTCTGCTCTCTTTTCTTTCTCCACTACCATTTTTAAAATAGATTTTATCTAGACTTCATATTAAAGTATTATATTTTTATGACCAATATATTTGATTTTATTGATTTTAATAATATTATTATTTCTTTGATGCAACTCACTACTCTTGCATTTATTTTGATATTTAATACTTTAATGAATATTACTAACATTTATCTTTTTCTAGCAATTCTTTTAGACTAAGTCTCTAACTGGTAAATTTTATGATAATTTGAATCTCCAAAAATGTCTCCATTTTGACCTCATGCTTGGAAAGTATGTTGGGTATGTAATTTCACATTTTTAATTAATTTTATTCATCACTTTGACAATATACAGGGCACAGCAAAAATGCCCCTTTTTATTACTAAATATTTTATTACAAAATCACAAGAATATAATTCTTTAATGTAACAATGTGGCACTCAAGCACATCGAATGACATTTTAGGTGAAATGTTCAAATTAAATCTAAAAATGATTGCACCATATTATTACCCTATCAACCACACTCAAGCAGGCATTAAGTACTTCTGTTGGACCCTTTATTAAATTACTTCATGTATATATCAACATAGATTTTTTATTTGCAAGCATTTTAGATGTTCTCACTACTCTTTGGTGTTCTAATATTTCACCAAAGAATGTATTTATTTTTTAACATTACTTATAACTGAAGAGCATTCTTCTAATTTATGGACATGTCTTATTTTAGTTTTAGGCAACTTTCCTCTTTGGTTTTCCTCAGTTTTGGCCTGATTTTCATTTCCTCTTTGGTGTTTGAAAGTTATGCTTGCTATATGTTGTAATTTCTGGAACCGTCTCACAGTTTCTTAAGTTCTATGTTTTCTATTTTACTTTCCTATTATTGACATTTGGGAGAAATTTTTCCTGTTGACATTACTGTGGATTAATGTTTTCTTCATGTGTGTCCATTGTGTTACTGAGTTCTCTACATTGTTGTTGCTGCTGCTGCTGCTATTGTTGTTGTTTAATTAGAGGAATCAAGGGTCACCAGACAAACCTGGTGAAGCCACCGGACACAATCATGAGATCCTCATAATCCAGCTCAAGAGAAGGACAAAAAAGAATTCCCCAGGAGGGTAGCAGAAAACGTTCCCACGATAATAACTGTGCTATAGACCTGCAAGAAAGGAATTCAGGTAGGAGAAAACTGAGATTCCCAGAGGGAATGTTTTCAAGGGGAAAGAAAAGAGGAAATCCATTATTATGGGCTGAATTTTGACACCTCTGTCTCCAAATAAAAATTATGTTAAAACTCTAACCTGTGGTACACAAAATGTGATCATATTTGGAAAGAGAGTTGCTGCAAACATAGTTTGTTAAGGTGAAGTAACACCAAAATAGAACTGGCTATTAATCCAGTATGACAGGTGCCATTATGAGAAGAGGAGAGGCGCAGAGGCACAAACATATGACAGGTGGTAGGGGTCTGGGTAGGAGAATGCCATGTGAGGAAGGAGACAGACGTTGAAGCACTGCAATAGCCAGCTAAGGAACCGACCGCTACTGCAGACCACCAGAAGCTGAGAAGATGCAAGGCAGATTCTCCCCTACAGACTTCAGAGGGAACGTGGCCCAGCTGACCCCTTGATTTCTAGCTCCAGACTTCCAGACCACAGACAATACATTTCTGTTACTTTAAATCATTCAGTTTGTGATCATTTGTTATGGCAACCCTATGAAACTAATATATCTAACAATTACACAATTGAAACAGACCATGTAGAAAAATTATGCTAAGAAACTCTTGGAAGTTATGTAAAAAGTTAACTGGATGCAAAAAGAATGAATAGATTGTAAAATAAGGCAACTTAAAAGCTAAACCAACAAGAAAATAATAAAGAATAATAATCATGGCACACTAAAATGTTTAGCTATGAATATGTGCAAAGGCATAATAACAAACACATTCTATTGAATAAAAACAACTCAAGCACTGTAGTATGATGGGGAATCTAAAGATAATAAAACATACAAGACCCATTTTGAACTGGTTTTGTTTTTTTTTTGTTTTTTGTTTTTTTTTATTTAAATGAATGTTCAAGTACAGTTTTCACCCCCTTACTCCCATTCAAGTCCTCC
>PVIA01014455.1:0-27002 GCA_004024845.1 Tonatia bakeri
AAAAAAAAAAGTTGTCTGCTAATATTGTCCCTTGCCAATTATCTAAATTCTAAGACTTGCTTTCACTGTTTTTTCCAAATGTTATTCTTTTGTGATTTTTTCAATTTCTTGGCATTTCATAGGGCATCTTTAAAATCCTTTATAAAAATCTGGGTGTCAGTGAGCAAAAGGAAAGTAGCATTGGTTCAAAATGGTACTCTGCTATTTGGGAGGCCATTTCATATAAAATATAAATTATCTCCTCCAAGCAATATCCTTAAAAAGACCTGTATCAGTGAAAGCAGGGAAGCTCTATATCAGAATTATCCACTAGAAATATCATGTGAGTCTTTACATAATTTTAAATGTTATATGGTCACATTAAAAAAGTAAAAGAAACAAATAAAATTAATTTTAATAGTTTATTTTACTTAAACCAGTGAATCCAAAATATAATCATTTGACTAGGTAAGCAATAGAAAACTGTTGATGACATACGCATTATTTTTTACAGTAAGCGCTTGAAATCCAGGTTGTATTTTGTATCCGCAGCACATTGCAACTCATGCTTGCCACATTCCAAGTTCTTGGTAGCCAGCGGAGACTGTGGCTCCCGTACTGGACAGCAGAGCTCTAGACGATTAATTGTGATAAATCATGAGCTTGCCCAGACTATGTCAGACCTAGTCAAAAACCTCACTGCCAAACAGGCCACTGCACTGGTGCTCACCGACCTACTGACATTCCTCTCACCACTGATATTTGAGGGAGTCAGTGAAAACCTTTCATCTTAATTTTCATCAACTAGTTGCCATGTAGAAATTAAATGAAGAAAAACACAATTAGAGAAATTAAAGTATTCATATAGGATTTAGACTGAATTTCCTTTACCTGGCCCCAGCTGGAGAACCAGCTGGGGAGCCTTTTCTGAGCATTAACTCTCAGATGCCACAACCCTCTGTGTTTATGTCTCTCTTGACAGCTTATTCCATCATCTTTCTATCCCCAGCTCCCATAACATAACTACCTCTTGATAGGTGCCTGTGTCTGCTACACTAATCTGAGTTCATTAGAATCTCTAAATTGAGTGGAAGAGGTGGAACTTGGCATCTCTTCAACTAACAGCAAATTCATTCTATAGATGTAGTTCTTACCCTACTTACGATTAAT
Source organism: Tonatia bakeri (assembly GCA_004024845.1). NCBI lineage: Eukaryota > Metazoa > Chordata > Mammalia > Chiroptera > Phyllostomidae > Tonatia > Tonatia bakeri. Next base: position 1,150 of record PVIA01014455.1, read on the forward strand.
TGCCAAAGACATTGGGTATCCAAGAAATTCTTCTGCATCAAGTTCTCCATTCCATCCTGGAAGATTTATTCAGGTTCATGGTATCATTATATTCAGTGAAAAATAAAACTTATCTCCTAAAGAGTTGAAATTTACCTACTGTTAAAGCATTCTTTTATTATCACAACTGTACTCAAAATGATATGTCATAGGTGTTGAGAAGACACTAGTTATCACCAATGTTACATTATTCTATGAACAAAACCAATGGTGTGAATATGATTTTTCAATGAGAGGGCAATATATGGTTTTATGTCTTCATCCAATGGACCTATATACATGTGGAAGTAAGTCTGTTTTTATATATGAATGTTGGTCCCTGGCATGTTTGTCTGGAGACATCAATGATGAATATTCAGGGTACAGAGGTCTCCCAAAGAACTCACAAATAAAATCAATCAGTGTGAGCTTAGGCTCTTAAAGCCTCCATTTCCTTATCTGTAAACTTAAAAATAATGCCTAACTCCTAGGACTATTGTGGGAGGCTAACCTAGATAAGGTATTGGTCATTCTTAGCATGAGATGAGGAGCCTGGTAAATGCTTAAGAAATGGTGGCTATTTATATAAACTTGTTTGACCTTTCAAATATGAGGTAAAAGAGTAGGATAGGGTAAATAATTTATCTGTCTTTTCCTCAAGCTGGAAACAACGTGAATCATGCTGATGACTGTTGATTTTACCAGAATAAACACAATTTGAGACATATTGTCAGTAAAGAGAGGTGATGATTCTCCATCCTGCCAAGTCATGTTCTTTGAAACACGCTCATTTACTGTCCAAGGTACCTCTGGTCCTTTTCTGTTTGGAGACATCTATACACACAGAGGGAGATGGTAGCGCCCCGTGGTTAGAGAACAGAATTTAGAGTCAGACTCAGTGACTGATGCTCCATTTCTGCCACACGTTCACTTAGATCTGGGACTTCAAACTCCTTCCATCGTTTACGCTTGTTAGAACCTAGACAGTAGCACAAAGCCCTGGGAACCTAGTGTTGGAGAACCGTATCAATGCAGGCATGCTTTTATTAGATGCTACCCTAACAATCCCAGTCAGGACCTCACTGTAATGAAGGGCTGGGAGGAAAGATTAGGTAAATTATAGGAAACTTTTACAGAATAAAGTGAGTTTCTTCTCAGTGAGACAGAAACCTCAGCTAACTGCTCATGGAGGTGGATCTAGTCTCTCTCCCTTTGTTTCCATTTGAAAAAGGTGCACCTGCAACCCATCGATTTATTTTTCCTCTTACGTAGTTTGTCTCCACTTTTGTAAGCACATCATTGGTTTTGTTAACAAGTTCTTTTTCTTGCATATAATGGAATCGTAATCTGCAAGTCAGCCTAAAGTATCGCATTCACCAAATTAGTAGGAAACACATACATTTCTAAATGTACTTAGTAGCTTGACTTACTCATGTCTGTAACTGCTAATGTAAAGCCAGTATGGTCTCCCTGACAGGGAAGTCCACATTATTAAAAAGTGTAACTGGCTTCAGACACCCTGGTGTTAAATTCTCACTCTGTCTTAATAAAGTTCACGTAACCGGTACAAGCCCTTCAAATTCAGTGAGTTTCACCCCTGGCCGGGTGGCTCATTTGAATGGAGCATTGTCCTGTACACTGAAATGTTGTGGGTTCAATTCCCGGTCAGAGCACATACTTAGGTTATGGGTTCAATCCTTGGTCAGGGAGCATACAGGAGGTGACCAATTAATTATTTTGTGCTCTCTCTCTCCCTCTTCCTCTCTTTCTAAAATAAACATGTCCTCAGGTGAGGATTAAAAAAATTTAGTGATCTTCAGTTTCCTCATATGTAACTATATAAATATAAAATATTTCTTTCTCTGTGTGCCATATATAATTGTTAGGAAAACCACAGAGAAATTGTTATGTGCCCTACAGCTAAATAACTAGTTTTATTTTATTTTTTCATAATTTTGCCTTATTTTTTTACATTTTATTTAAGTATAATATGACATATATTTGGGTAGGTGAACCAGTGATTTATATACAATATTAATCTCTACTTACTTCAAAAATGGAGGTTAAGGAGTCCACTTAAAACTAATATCCCCTTTTTAAACATTTTGTCATTTTTTTAAATCACTTTTATGCCTTGTCCCATTTTCCTTCACATGGAAATTACCCAATGGAAGTAAGTAGTGCAAACATTATTATTTTCATTCTTCAGATATCAAAGCTGAGGCAAAGAAAGCAACTTAATGATCTTGACTGAGATTTCCACAGAACAACACCGACAACAACAAAATCAGCCTTGCACGAAATTTCCACTCCAGCACTCATTTTCTGCCATCATAATTTTTCCAGGGTCAGATTCTTATAGTAATTTTCTAAGTTCATAATTACCTTAGTTGCATGCACAATTTGGGTAGTTAAGTAATTACTTGATTTGCACATGCAAATACTGCAATCACTGGCACATAAAAATAATGTCCTTTAAACATTCGGGCCCAATGGAGGACAAATGGTCAGGAAAATCAAAATTCCTGTGGTTCCCAAAAGGGATAACTATAAACAGAAAACACTGGAAGTCATGCTCAGATGTTTAGAGAATCAGCTCACTTTAACCCAGAGGGGGAAAAGCAACATGCTGGCATTCTAACCTCAATTTCCTTATCTCTCTTCAGAGATTTCCAGGTACTGATAAACTATTCAGAACTAGAAAGAGTCTAAAAGTAGATCAGAATACTTGCTCGTAAAATACAGTCCCACCATTGGAGGAGCTGAAGATAGTTCTGGGCAAATCTCTTAATCCCTAAACCTTCTAATACTAATCTCCAAAATATCAACTTTATATGGTTGAAAAGAGGAATAAATGAGATAATTATATAAAAGTACTCTGTAAACTCTAAAACCCTGTACAAATACAACAGAGTATTACTGGGTCTGAAATGTATATGCTGCTATCAAATACCCCAACAGAGCAGACTAGACTGACACCAGGTTTTCTTGGCTGAACAACAAGCTGTCTCTAAGAAAGCTTAGTCATTTTAGCGCATTTCCCCTTACACTGAAAAGGAGCCTGAAAGGGTCGTGATCTTCCTTTTATATCCAGAGTTGATGTGGCTTTTGTGTTGGTCCTATATCTAGTTTTTGATCCCATAATTGAGAGTGGGTGACAGAGAAGCTGGCAAGAATCTCAAGGAGGGCAAACATAAATGCCTGTGATGTTAGGAACTAGGCTGTCCAATGAGAACTAGGGAGACAAGACATTTTTCACTCTCCCAATAAGTTCATGGGCATTGTGGACCTGCTCAAGGTTTTAAAGGATATGAAAAATTATTGTACATATGAAACTGAAGATAAAGCATTACCTGAAAATGTAGCCAGAGAAATGTATGTATAGCATTGTGCAGAATTGTCAGGAACTAGAGTTGCAAGGCACCAGAAAATGCTTTCATTGGAGAGTTTGCATTGTTTTCATGGGGATGACTACAAGTTCTGATAGGAACAATCTATGAGAAGGCTAAAAAATGGACTGAGGGACATGTTGATTTTGCACGAGATGTGATTTTATTTTATATTTTATATAAGTTTCTTAAAATTTACTTTTATTGTATTTTTGCCATTCCCACTCATCCCCCTTACACCACCCCCTGCCCTGTGGTCACCATGCTTTTGTCCATGTCCATGAGTCCTTTTCCCTTTGTGCTCAACCCCTCCACACACTAGCTGCCCCCCTTGTTGTCATCCTGCTCTCTATCTATGAGCCTGTCTCTGTTTTGCTTGTCAGTTCAGTTTGCATATGAGTGAAATCGCATGCTATTTACTTCTCTCTGACTGGCTTATTTCAGTTAGCATAATGTTCTCCAGGTCCATCCATGCTATTGCAAAGGGTTTTTATCGTTTACAAATTGTCTTCCTTTTTTATGGCTGAGTAGCATCCCATTGTGTACATGTCCCATAGTTGTTTTACCCACTCATCTATTGATGGACATTTGAGCTGCTTCCATGTCTTGGCTATTGTAAATAACACTGCAATGAACATAGGGGTGCTTGTATTCTTTCAAATTAGTGTTTTGGGGCTCTTTGGATATATTCCCAGAAGTGGGATCACTGGGTCTGAGGGCTGATGAAAATGAGAACATAACAACCCCAAATCCATGGAACACAAGGCAAGAGATGTGATTTTAGAATTATCACAATGCATCCTCCTTTGCTTACAAAGAAAAGCCACATTGATGAAAAGTGTAGCCTTTCCTCTCCAAAGTCCTCTTTCTGACTTGCAAATAGGGAGATTATTATTATACTCTCATCCTGTTACCAGATGAGTGTAAGTATGGATCTAGCAAGATATTAATATTTAACCCTTTGAACTCTTTGGCTTGTAAATATCTAAGACATTTTCAAATTCCTAAAGTGGAGCATAGAGGGAGCTCACACACAGCTTGGGCATGATTCCAACAATATCATCAAGACCCAGTTTCTTTCCGTCTCTCAGATACACCCAGACGGCTACATAGGGTGCCAGGATGGCAGGGGCAGCTCCAGCCAGCTCCTCTGACTCAAGGACAGAGGGGAAGGGCAACTCCATCTGCTCCACAATTCTCAGTAAAAACATGCACTTTATTTAATCAATTCTGATTGGTCCAAATGCAATCACAGCAACCAGGACATCTGAGGGACTCTGATCCTTCCAGAGCACATGGGCTAAATTTTAGAGGACGGTTGGTATTCCAGAGGAATTCTGCATGTTTTTTCCAGGAATCCAGATGCTGGTAGCAGAAACAATAGATAGCCAATACCAGAGATTTAGAGATAAACCTATCTAGAGGCATGACAGTGAACGGGAAGGCTTCTTTGATAACTTTTCCAAGATTTATGGTTCCAAAGTTCTTATCTTCACTTTTATCGCTTACAAAGAGATTCTGCATTTATCAAAGGTTGCCGCTTTTGGGAGCCTCCATACGCTTCCACTATCACAGGGAAGTCACACGGTTCCGCAAAATGGGCAAGCCTTAAAGCTAAAGTCATTGAAGTTCATATCCTATACCTTTCTTTTTGTGGCTGCATGCTCTTGTAAAAGTTGCCGACTTCTTTATGCCTTAGGAATCTTAGCAGTGAAACAGGAATAATGACATTTATTCTGAGGGTCATAGTAAGGACTGAAGATACATATGAGAAGACCCTATAACAGGGTATGCTCCATACTGGATGCTCAGTAAATGGCCATGTTTGCTCTACATGGTTTTGTCCAGGTCCTGTAATCTATTTCTTGGGGCTTCCTCTATTGCTCTCATCACCACACAGCACCCAAATGTCAATATTCGAAATGGCCCTCATCTGACTTTCAGGATTTGGAAGAAGTCAGCAGTTGAAACAGCAGCTAGAGGCACAGCACAGCAGTGTGTGAATCGTTGGATGCGGCACTACTGTGCACAGACCAAGAAAAGAAAGGTCACCATCATATACTAAGTCCTCATCACTCTTGCTATTAAAGATTTCTCTCAGGTGCTGAGTGCACATGCGGAATTCAGAGAAAAAAATCAAATTCAAATGCTTTATGACATGAAAACTCTGTAGGGAAGTCAGCTCACTAAAAACTAGCCGTTCCTTATTTATCAGTAAATGACCAGCTGCAACAGGCCTGCCTGGAACCTCTTGCTACTTGACCTCATCAGCAACCACCCTGCAATAGGTCACCATTGCTTAATTAGACAAGGGAGTTTTCAAATGTAATCTCTTCGCACTCAGCAGGCGCTGGGTCAAACAGAATCTGACTAACCTGCAGCTTGTGTTTACACAGCTTCCAACAGTTCAAAAAGCCAAGGAAAGATCAGAAGCTTATCTTCCAGCCAACAGGGGAGGGAGGGTAGGTGGAATTTGACAGAAGGTTGTAATCATCTACATCAGGGGATGAGGGGAAGGCCTGCTCATCTGTTTTTAAGCGTGTTGGGACAAGATGTTACATTTCTAGAAATGCAGATGCAGAAAAAGGTGGGCAGATGCCATTCTTGTGGTTTAATTAAGAAGGAAAGTAAAGATCTAATGTAAGTCCAGCTCTGTTGGCTGGGCCTCCTCTCCGGGGAAGCAAGGGGAGAGGTGGGGCGGCTGGTGGAGAGGATGAGCACGGTGGGATGTGCTGGCCAGCGCGTGGCAGCTGTTCCTGGTGAATCCTATTCTAGCTCATGGCCATGTGTCCCGGCCCTTTTGGAAAATTACCTCCAAATAACAGATCACGAAAGAGCAACTCCGACAAGCCCTATAATTTAGTCCTAAGAGGAAATTCTTCATTCATCAAGTGTACAGGAGGCTAAATTAGTTCTTTACCCACGTGGGCCCTGGTTGGCAATTTTATGTGAGGGTAAGCCCTACCTTGGGGAGGAGTCCAGCCAGAAAGGATGGCGGTCAAAGGCGGCCTGGTGCCCAGCTGGGTCAGACCACATACTGTGCCACAGATTGGGTAGAGTTCCTGGGGAATATCTTTGGGACTCAGTCCCTGTCAGTATTTTTTTCTTCAAATGCACATTTTTGGGGGTTTGTGGGGAATGAGTGAATCTGCTTCATCTCAGCCTGAGGTTGCTGGAGCTTTCTCCACCAGGAGGGAGAGCAGACTTGCCAGAAGCGCAGGATGGGATTGAAGCCAAATGTGACCTTTAAAAGAGTGCTTCAGCTTCATTCAGTTATTATACCAACATACAAAATAACTGTGAATCACATATATTATGTGCATATTTTTCTCCTTATTTGTTGGTTTATTTTTGCTTTTGATTTTGGTCTGTGAAACTATTCACAGCTTGGGGTGCAGCTCCACTGTTGACGCTCATTAAAAACAAAATGAAACAAAACAAAAACAACTTAGAAGACATTTAAAAGACAGATATGTTTGAGAGGACATCTCTTTCTCTTCCTTTAGCCAAATCTTTATTTTTATGGCTTTGTTTTTTCTTTTAATTGAGAGGTAGTTGAATTCCTCAGCTGTACTGACCATTTCAAGAAGTCTATAAATAAGCCAGAAGTTTTCTTTGTGTCTAATCAACAGGTTGCCTAAAACAAGAGACTTTTTTACATTGCCTACATTTTAAGAATGATGTTGCTAAAATTGGGCTACATTCTGAAGTTAAAAATCCTGTTTCTCTTCTTAGAAATCTGATTCACTGCTTCCATCTAGGAATCTGAATAAAGCAACATGCTTCTCCACTTGCTTTTTCCACATTCTCAATAATGTCAAGCTCGTTTGTATTTGCAAAACTTCTTTACAGATTTTATGAGCAGCCACTCTCTCTGTAAATCAAGTCCACTTTGTACACTCACTGAACAGTATAGGCAGGACATGTGTAAAAAAAAAAGTTTACTAATTTGGGGAGAAAATGATTCTGCAGAAATAGAACATAGATGCTTTCACAAATAGTAAAACAATGGTTCAAAAGTAAAGTTAGAATTACAGCGTTGCCTTTTATATATATCACTAAGTTCAAATAAGACTATGCAAATAGATTTGGTTGATTTGTACAGCTTCATTGTCCTATTTATTTCCTGTTTTCTGCCCATAAAGGCTGATGCTGGTCTTATATCTCTAAACTTAAACTCATAGAATATAAAAATGTTGGCTATTCAAAGTATAGAATTATCTGCTCTAAAAAAATCTCACTAAAGAAATTGTTTAAAAGAGAGTATACTGAATACCTTAAATAAATGAAATGCATTCATTATTAATTTAGCGGGCTAATAAAAGTAGTTTGATATATACACTTTCACTTTCATTCAGGGTGTTCCTATCAAATGAGACAAAGGCTTACCTGCCTTTTTAATTTCAGTTTATTTTCCCTTTGGGGCAGTGGGCAAGATGAGGACTCAGAGCTCCCTACAAGCCATGCATGCTCAGTAAAGAGGAGAGGATAAATCTGAATTCATTGCTTACTCACCTGGGTGCTTTGAGCTTAGTAAACATTTGACAATTTGCCATTTAAATGGCCACCAGAGGCAGAGCTGCCAGTTTTGTCAGTGGAATAGGTAAGCCAAGGATCCAAAGGTCTATACTCCTGCAATCATTCAAAGTCAAGTAAGAGTATTAGAGCAGAGTTACTGAGTGCTCTTGACTCACATTTGAGTGATTGTGAATCTCAGGCAGACAGTTCTAGGGACACTATAGAGAAACAGATTCTGAGTATGTCAAATGGACCCTGAAAGTCAAGGAAGAGCCAGAGACTTCATATTCCTCTGGCCGGCACATCAACCATTTCTCAAATGGGACATCAGACATTGAACAAATCTCTACAAATCATTATTTTTTAGCAAGAGTTCTCTAAGAAAAAGCTCATCAGCTTGAGATGAAAAAATGAAAGACGTTGAAGCATAACATCAAACTACTAAGAGAAACTTATGGATATGGAAGCAGGTCCAAGCTCTGTCTTCATATAATTGCAATTTATACTTTCATTTATTTCACAAATAATCACTGGGGTGAATTTTATACCAAGGAACTGTACTACTTACTGATAATATGCTAGAGAATACGACAGATAAAGTACCTACAGTTTTTTTTTTCTTAAGTGGGCTAGAGTGTTTGCAAGGATTGTGTGGAATAGACAGTAAACAAGAAAATAAATAAGCCAACAAGATCAAATAATAGAGTGATATACACACAGGAGCATATCAAAAACCCAGAAAGTGACTTAATGATTGCTATAGATGGGTGGTCATGGAAGGCGTCTCTTGGAAGGTGACATAGGAGCTGAGACGGGAATGACAAGGTGTGAGCCATATGAAGAACTGGTGTACGAGGGTGGGCAGAGAAGCTGGCAAGTGCAAAGGTCGAAAGGCAGGAATTAGCTGGGTCTATTCTGGGAATAAAGAGTGGGTTGGTGTGGTTGTGCCTTGTGAGAAAGGAAGAATGATAACAGAGATAAACAAAGGCAAGAGAATCCACAGCCTCCTCAGCATCATTTGGGAAATGGCATGATAGGATTTAGAATTTTGGAACAATCACTCTAGCTGCTGTGAAGGAGTATAGTGCAGGGGGACATGGTAGAAAAGAGAAGAGGTTATGACAGTGATCCAGGTGTGCAAGACTGGTACTTGTGCAGGAGCCACAGCAGTGAGAATATGAGTCAATACCTGTGGAATGTACTTTATTCTGTTCCCACAGCAACACATAAGAGGAAGGGGCATTCAGAGGTTTCTGGTTTGAGAACTACTATTTGGTTCTTTTCTATCTAATGCATTCTGCCTGTTCTACCCACTGATGGAGGAAAAGTTAACAAAATTACATTTATCGTGTCTTCCCTTAGTGCTTATTAGTCTATATTTCAACAAAATTTTACATCCTACAACATATTTCAAGTAAGAATAGTATGTTTCTCTACAGACAATAAAAGACCATGATTTATGAGGCTGTTTAAAACTTTCAAATAAAAGTCTGGCAGTCATCACAAGACACAAGCAATTTCACCTACCACTACCTTCTTTTAAATGACGTTGAGCATAAAGAAAACCAACATGATGCTCACTCTGGCCATGAATTGTGGAACTTGGAATATGGTTTTCATGTAGAGCTGATCAGCGTGGAGCACAGAGGATGACCGTGAGAACCATCGGTGTGAAAGAAATGCCGGCGTAGCCTGGATCTGTGGGTCCCTGCGGCATCTGGATCCCCACAGATTCTGTAGGCGGGAAGGTGCTCTGCCACCTTTCAAACCAGATAGATGTTTCCAACATGTTTTACATATGTGAGTGACCCATATAAATTTACATTTTCTAGCAGTCATCAAAAGTAAAAACAAAGTAAAATTAATTTTAATAAAATATTATTTTTAGGACAATCATTTCAACATTAGTCAACAAGAAAACTATTAAGTGCATGTTTTATATTATTTCCCACCCTAAAACTTTCAAATTTAATTTACAATCATCTCAATTGAACTAGTCACATTTCAGGTGCTCACCAGCCACATGTGGGAAATGGCTAATGGCTACTGTGTTAGACATTACAACTCTAGGACAGCGATATTCAACCTTCGTCATTTCACGGCACATATGAACTAATTACTGAAGTCCTGCGGCATGCCGAAAAATTATATATATTTTGATCTGACAAAAAAAATTGGTATAATTTTGATTCATTCACATTGGACAGCTATTGTTGTATTGGCTGCTGTCATTTTTTATGTGACAATCTCAGGGAAGAGGCCAGTGCCCCTGACTATATAGTGAGATGTTGCATGTCTCAAAAATTCTTACAGCACACCACTGTGCCATGGCTACTGGTTGGAAATCGCTGATCTAGAATACACACACACACGCACACACACACATATACCATATATATGTATGTTTGGTATATGTGTGTGAATATATAATCTATATGGTATATACATGTTTATATAGTCTACACAGATTACATATAATATATATAGTACACATACCTTGTTAGCAACAATATCTGAAAAGAAACTTATACCTCATTTTGGCATGACCTAATGGTATTTTGTCAGCAGGCAGTTCATAAATAGCTAATAACTGACCAAAAGATCTACAGTAACATAAGAATGGCAACCTTGACCCTTGAAAAAATACAATCACATCTCACTAACTCATAGCTTCATTCAGACTGCTTTTTGCAGCTGCAACACTTTGCTTTATTACGCTTGTACCCAAAAGGAGGGGCACAGAAACAAAAAGAAAAATTAAAAGCTAATGTTTTTTATTCTACTTTTTAAAAAATGGATGAAGCTGCCAATGGACAATAAAACTATCCCTAAAATGTTTTTCAAAACTCCTGAATGGCCATGTCTGGACTTAACCTTCCCATGTTTAACAAGCAATTGTGAACAAGGCCATCTCAAGGGGGAGAAAGCAGGTGACAAGATCACAGCTGGGGGCCAAGGGAGGCGTTTTGGTATTGCTGAGCTGCAGATAAGAAAATCACGACCAAGGGGGTGAAATGACCATGCTTGCTCCACAGTAAGAGCAGATACATCTAAACAGTGCATGTCCGCCCGCACCGAACTTCTGCGTCAGCATCGCTGGCATCACCGCTGCTGCCGCTGCCGCCACTGCCTCCGCTGCCTCTGCTGCTTCGTGGTCCTGGGATGGTCATGGTGGCCAAAACATTTGTAGGCTGAGAGGCTTTGCAAGCCTCTCAGGTAAGGTAACATGGTTAGATGACGCCAATTTAGTTATTTCCAAAACCAACCTAAACATCATACTTAGAACTCCAACTTACTGAAACTTAAGAAACTCTTGCCACCTATGGATAGATTTATGTAAGGAGAAAACACACGGAACATTCTGAACTAACTCTGAAAAGGCAGACAAAATAGTGTCACAAGAATAGAAACTTCCACAGAGTGGAGGAATAACTGACAGATCTTTTCAATGACAAATCAGAACTTTTTAGATTGGAGACAGTTTTTATTTCCTATAGTGGGACAAGTGAAGATGAGTTTTCTAGGAACCCTTATAAAGACTCCACTATTTTCCAGAGCCCAAAAGACTCTTATAGGGTAATTAAGGATGGACAAGAAGTAAAAAACAAATGTTTGGCATCCTCAGACTGGCAAGTAAATCTGTCAATAGTAAGGAAATAAAGATCAGGTGAACTTGTTTTTCTTAACCAAACCAACATTTTAGTGAATGAATGAATAAATTAATACATACAAATATATATACATACTTACCCACATAATAATATTTAGAGTGAGGCACTAGCCAAAGTTTTTAGAGATTTTTACTTTATTGTAGATTCATTTTACAAGGAACTGGAGGTTTGCAGAGTAAAAGACTAATATGGTAGCTAATTTACCTGGCTGGGGAGACATTACTGTATACCCTCTCTTTTTCTGTAGAGTTATACTTGTGTCATGCCTTTAAAGGCAAAAGGATGCTTTCTATACTTATTGAATATTTCTTTAGATAACTGTGTATGCATTTCCGGTAGGCTAGCCTGAAGATTTCCTTCTTCTGCCCACATCCATTCCCATGAAGGAAGCCATCAGGGCAGATACCCACATGAAGCCAGCATCTGAAGCATGCAGGCAGGCCAGAGACCACATTCTGCCTCTATGCAGAGATCTTTAATTCATCCTGTGGGAACTGAAGGGAGCACACAGCCATGAGCCCAGTCAATTCTACAGCATCTTTTCTAAACACTAAAATTAATTATTATTTTCATAAGGAAAGACTGGATATATCAAAGAATTATTTTTTCAGTGAAGGAAGAAACAGATTGAAGTCACATGAGTTTGAATGTGGTGGCAATTTTTGTTTGATTTCTACTATCTGAGGCAACAATGTACACTTTCTAAAATAATAACCATGAAATAAAAGCATTTCTATTCACAAATGCTCTTTGCAATACATAGCAATAAGCAATTCCTAAGGGCACGGTTACAACCAACCTTGCATTAGGGAATTGCTTTGGGAAGAAGTTGCATTTTAACAGAAGGTAAAATGAAACTGATTTTATCCTCCCTTCTGTATTCTTTCTTTACTTGCAATATCCATGGTAATAACATCTCTGACTCCTAGCCCCAAGCTCAGAAGACCTTACTGATTGAAAATTGCAAGTCAGTTTTCCTCAGTCTCCTCAAAATGATCATTCAGTCATTACATGAACACCCGCACTCATCTCAAAATGGTTTTTCTTTTTTTTTCTTTGTCTTCACGGAGAGCTCTATTCGTCAGAAAGTTTTAACTTATGTTGAGTCAAATCATTTCAACTGATAACATATACATTGACCTTAGTTCTTAGTAAATAATGTACAAAGATAATCCCTCTAGCAGATACAGAACAAAGAAGGTAACATGCTTCCTGCACTTTAGAAAGATGCCACCCTCTAAGGAGAAGAGTAGGCTTAACAATTAGTGAAAACTTAGCCATTGAAAGGGGATTATGGCTCTGTGTGCAACAGAAGGAAGGGTCAGTAAAAAATAGGAAAGATAGGGAAGACTGCATGGGGGAGGACAAGCCTAGGTAAGCAGAGGTAAAACCTCCTGGGACACAGCCACAGCAAGACCAAGGAGGCAAGACAATTGCAAGGATTTGCACAACTGAAGGTCAAACTCAGAAAACACTAGATACCTGTGACACTGATAAAAGGTGGAGGAATGAGCTTGGTTTTGGGATATCTAACGAGTCTAAATCATTTTAGGAAAGATGTTTCTTAAAAATATAAACTTAATACAGGTATTGTATATGTATTTACGTTTCATTTTTCATTTAGCTTTATACTTGCTTTGGACAGCTGTATAGCATATATGTCAATTTGTATAAAATTTTGATTTTCTATGTACATCTACAGAACTTCAGTTTTGTCTTTTTCTTATTAACCAAAGCATAGATTTCAAGTGTATTTTATATTTTTGTTCCTTCAATACCTGTCAGCAGTAGGATACCTAAATTCCTCATCTTACTGTAAACTTTTGCAGAATCATGTTCACATGCTCCATGTGGAATAAAAAAGTTGTAGCCAGCCTGCTTTCAATTTAAAAGGAAGGCTTGCTTCAGCCTCAAGTCCAGCCTTTCTAACGGACATGGCTACAACAGGCGCAAGTCTCTACAGTATTAATGCATTCTTCCTGCTGTGTCCAGAAAGACGTTGAAAATCTCTCTAAAAATTTATTTTTCAGCTTGTCTCCCATCTCTCCATTCAAGATCAAATGGTCAATTACATTTCAGGGAGAGTGGCAGACATAGAGATGGTTACATCCAGAAAATAGGAGAAAACCAAATCTTACAGGATCTTACAAGATTTTTGGTAACTCGGGTATAATTGAGTAGGCCCAGGATGCAATAGGCCTAAATTTGAATTCCAGTTTTGCCATTAATTTGTTTATATGAACTTGGGTAAGCCACTCTGAGGACCAGTTTCCCAATGTGTAAAGGTTAGAAAATTATGGTGAAGATTAAATAAAACGTTTATATTATCTGAGGAGCGTATAGAGTACCGGGTACATTGTGGTCATTCCAAGAAAACTTTAGTTCCTGTATTCATTTATTCACTCACACATCTCTACTAATACAAATAAAGTAGATACCCAATTCTTTCTAAATTATTTTGGATCAAAATAATACTTGAAGGCATAGAGTCAGGGTTTATGTGGAAACTGTGGAAAAAAATTGCGATATATGATGTCACAAACTTTCCTTCTGACCTCCTATCAAGTAACTAGGCCATTGGAATTGGCCTCAATCTTTAAGCAAAGCCGCAACATGTTTTGTTCTAATATTGATATTTGGAGATAAGGATGAAACCCTGGAAGTTTCCGAAGAGAATTTTAGGCAGGATATAAGTAAAGTTTGACACAGAGTCCCTCATGTGGAAGAGGTTGAATAAATTTCTTATAAAGTATGTTTGCCCAGAGGCAAAATATTTAATTCCTAAACAATTTCACTTACTTTCTGTAAGACAGATTTGCCTCACAAATGCTAGCAAAAACTTCTTCCCCTAATATGTGGTAGTGTTGCACATACCATTCAACTCTAGCTGTAATTTTGCTCTTTTGTTATTCAGAGATTATCTTCTGATCTCAAATATGATCAGCAGTCTAAGTTTTGTCTTTAAATTACTTTAGCTATCCTTCAGAAATGGTTCTCAATGGCTTCATTGTTATTCCGTAATTATCCACTGTAAGGTCAGTTCCCAAACCATCTCAGATGCCTTACATGCAATGAAGTTTTCAAAACACACTCACGAACAGCCTTTAGTTTAAGATTTTAAAACTCAAAATATTATAATAGTGCAGAGTTTTAAAAAATGTACTTGGTCTTGATATTATATAAATATATATGTGCTAACATTCACACACACCTTTTACATGAATCTATGGCTATAGAAATATTTCACATCCACACATTTAACTTAATGCAGTTTTAGAAATTAAATGGGACATCACACAGGTCATATTAATAAAACCTCAGAAACCTTGAAGTAATTTGGGTAGCCTTCTACATCAAACTTTAGTTCTTAAAAATTAAATGACTATTACTTTTATTTTTAATTTAAATGAAAAAGGTTAAAGAATTATCTGGCATTTCCTTCTTTCTCAGATGAATAGAGCTGTTCCAGTCGTAGGCCCAGGCTTCTAGTGGCCAGGACTACTGAAATCCCCCTCAAAAACAATCTCTCGTGAGTCTGTGTCCACAGCTTCAAGGAGTTAGGAACAAACTTTATCTCAGCCAGGCTGACAACGATAAGATTTCAGAAAGGAGAGGGGACTGACCACCCACAGCCCTGCTGTCTCTGGACAGCCAGACTGGCAAATACTGCTATCACGATGCTCGTAGCATCTCCAAACTGACTGTCCTGTGGATTGTCAGACCTGCAGGGAACTTTATCTAATTGCCTAAAAACAGGAAGGAAAGGAAAGCACACACTCATTTTCATTTAAATGTAGACAATTTTTACCTTGGTAAAATTGTCAATTTTAGCCTGGAGTGGGGGGAGGGGAATAGAGATTTACTCACAGGTTTTTTTTCCTTGGAGCCAATATGCCCCAAGTGGAGTGTCTCTTGCAATTTGCCTTTATTTTTCTTTTCAAGATTGCCTGAGAGATACTAGCTGAAGACCTCCCCTTGGAAAAGCACCTGGGAGGTGAAGAGACGGGTCTTCCTGTGCACAGACACTGCCAAAGGTGATAGGGTGGCAATTGACAGCCCAGGAAGTGAATCACTGCCTTTGTTGGTTTCTATTTGTCAGCAGAGAAAAACAAAACATTAAAAATGACCTACCAAAAAATCAGTAAATAACCTATCATCCATGTCTGGGACCCTAGTTTCCAGTTGCCTCCCTCCTTCCCCCCCATTATTAAATGAGTCAATGGTTGAAAAACTCCAAATACCTTATATTGAGTTACACTGTATGTTGAATCATCTTAGTGTCAAAGTGAGTGGCAAAAAAAAAGTCATCAAAAGAACATGCTGGCATTGAGGGAAAGGAGACATTTGAGGGACATGGCATGCTTTAGCAAAATAAAAAAATGCCATGCACTGAGAATACATTATGCCCCAGCAGAGTGCAGCATACATTGTAAAAATAAATTCAGCTGAAAAACATGAGACACACCCTTCTGCCACTGATCAGTTTGCTGGAAGGACACAGACTTCGTGGTTAGTAAATACCACTTTTTTAGTTTTATAAATACCTAATTACTTCCCAGCAAAGCATGATGAAACCTTCATCACTGAACTTTTCAAAAGTATCTAAAATACCCAAAGATTTAATAAACTATTGTCAAAATATGTATACATCCAACAAAAATAACCTAGAAAATGACACTGGTACCTCCTCAGGCAGAACAGTCTTTAGGAGATTCATTCTTATATGGCCATGACTGTTGCTGTGTTACAGAAAATATTACAGATTTTACCTCCTCACCTTTTAGATTCACAAATACTATTTTTAGTATCTGTTTCCTGGATGACTGAAGTCCTTACAGTCTTCAGTTAGTCATATTCCACACTCTACTAATTCTCAGTTGCTGGAATTATGACTGATTGAGATCATGATGAACTTCTGACACTGAAGTCCTGTCTTTATCAATAAGGACAGAGCTACTATTTCATGAGTCACCTAAAACTACCTCTTGCATTTGGTGGCACAGAGTCCAGAGGACAGACTTCAGAACAGCTGGTTCTGAATTACTGACATAGGAAGTGGGGAAACTGTGAGCTGTTTTGACCATGTCAGTCATTTAGAGCTCACTTCCCTCATGGGTTACAAATCTGTTCTCTCCTCCTAAAGCAGTTGGTTAAGATTAAGATGGATAATTCTCTAACTCATCGTATAAGGGAGTCGTCATCCTTTGCAAGATCTTGGAAAGTCCCATGTTAAATTTCACGGATAGCACAGTTCCCATCTGAAGCTCCAAACTAATTAAAGGGCCAGCTAAACAATTTATGAGTCAAACAGAGGTGATGAGCAGAGTACAATTACCCTCTTCATCTTGCTTCACCAGGCACAGCTGCAAATATCAACATCAGACTCCTCTCCAGCTTCCATGGGTGCATCCATCTTCTTTCAGTGAGTTCCCTTTTCACCGTTTAGAGGTGGACCAGTGCTCTCCTCGGTGAGACCCACTTTATAAGGTAGTACATAAATTCATAAATTCATGAATGCCCAGGGATCAAAGTATGTCTCCTGAATGACAATGGCATTCATGGCACTGTGCAGGAGGCTGGCGATTGCCTAACATCTCATTTCCTAATTTCTTTTCCTCAGCTACCCTCCATTGTTAAGGAAAAGAAATTAAGTTCAAAAGAAGCCCCATCCTACCATCATAGAAATTATAGAAAGATCCCTGTTATTCTAAGAAACATAAGGGCAAGGAGTTCCTAATGTAGAATAAAGTGCAACCAAAAGAGAAAATGAATAACTCACATGCCAGAGAATGGTACTCCATATGCCAATCAGGGGAAAGCAACTGGGTCTGTGACGTAGATTTAACCATGTGCGTCCCCAGTTTTTGCAATACTTGTTCTCACCATGTTTCAAGCTACAACATTATAAGTTATAGGGAAAAATAGAAGAATTTATAGTGCTATGTGGTTCTAATAGAATCATAGTTATTGTCTTAAAATTACTGTGTAGGACTATTCATATATGGAGGCTCCCTTTTTACAATTTAATGATACAGAATAAGAAACAATATACACGCACTATATTACAAATTGAGGCTAGAAATATTAAAATCAATAATTATAACTAACTCTAAAATACCAAACTGTTTAAGTTTGAGCAGGCACTTTTATAATATATTTCTATTATTATATTCTACACTATTATATCATCCTATATTACTGTGTATTTACTACTTATACATTACTACATATTAAAGCATAATATAGATTGATAATATATTTCATTACTAAATCTATAATATCATTCTATAGTGTATTTCTATTACTGTATTCTGTTTCTTCCCTTTTGCATGAGTTTAAAAGAGAAACTTTAGGAGCTGACTTTTCTAACGTATAAATAACCAGGTAATTTTATTCTGCTTAGTGAAAGAAGCTGACAGATGCTGTAAAGCTAAGGCCATGCCTGAAGAAGGTTAAGAATGACGGAACATCATCCCCCCATCTCATCCTTTTATTGGAGCCTTTACGATATCAGCAAACACGTGACCGTTCTGCCTCAGACATTTTAGTAACTACTACTGGGCGAATTCTAAGCCAATAGCATCCACCCCTAATTCGACTCCTGAAAAAACATATAACAGTGGAGTAACTTGACAGTGGAAGTATCTTAGCTTGGTCATGTTAGTCTTGACCTGACCTGAGAGCCTAAGAATTGAAGTCAAACTTAATAATTGGTAGATTATTACTGGGGGACTGCTGTACAAGAAGGGGCTAGCACATGATTTAAACTACAGAAAAGGCAGTGTAGCCACAGTAGGAAATCCTAGTGTCAGAAATTATTTTGAGAAAAGGAACAGCTATATATCAAGGTCAATTGATAGCTTCACATTTAAGGTAGCTATTGAACACATGCATTTTTTGCTCCTCTTTCCCAAAACCTGATAGCAAAAGAAAAGTAAAAAGTAAATTTAAGGCAGCAATAGAAATCAGAGGATTACATTAGCCAGCTCAAACAGTGAGAAATTTCCAGAAGATACAAAGCAGGTGTGGAGGCAAAAATGATGAAGGACCCACAGTGCAACACAGGCTTAGACAGAGTGTTTTTTAAAACAATTGTAAGTTCTCAGTACAACTTCACACTAACCTAGGATTGAAGCTTCGGAAGCCGACTGTGATAGGTGCAGCAGGTAGTTAGTGGATACCAGGGCAGTCTGGCCCCCAAGGTAGCTGGTGACTAAGGTATTTGCCCTCAGGCAAAAGCCAAAAGACAGTCTGAATCAAGTTGAAGATCTGACCAGATGTAATTCTAGAGACATTCAAGAATACTCTTCTGCTGACACTCCATAAAATCACAGTGGAGAGCAGAGCTGTATAAAACAGCATCAGGCCTGTCCAATAAGGCTACTGCCAGGTCAGCCACATTTGGAGCATGTGCAGTGAAGTCTGGTTCAAGAAGGAAACTACCCAAGTCGTGCCAGATGTGTCTGGCAGGGTGGAGTACTCAAGATATCTGCACGTGTGACCTGAACAGACACGTCTGTAAAGGTGAAGTACCCCAGGATGAACCTACCGGGAGAATAAGCCCACCTGGAATTCCTCCAAAACTTATCAAAGGTATCAAGACATTTATTGAGAGACACAGAAGGGTGGAGTAGATAACTCTCAAGGGTATAAGAAGTAGGGACCTGAGACCACTGCCAAGACAGCTGCAGTCTACGCACCAAGGTGCTGCTCCATGCCATGCTGGTCTCCTGACGGCCATGCTGCCAGAGGCTCAGCCCTGCGGGACCAAGGACTTCATTTGACCTGCTGCTGGCTGGGCTCTAAAGACTCTGCCTTGCAAGATGCTGACAGCTCCCCCACCTACTGTGCTGCCTCCTCGACCCACTGACCGGGACTGTGGGACTTGAGTTTGTTAATCCCCCATTGATTGCCGTGTACTATATTCCTCCTAAATTGTTAGAGCGTGGGTAGGATATTCATGTATGTTGATGTTCTACCTTAAGTGAACACGCACTTAATAAAAGCTGACTGAATAGCATAGTGTGACTCTTGTTTATTCCCTGGTGTCGGGCTGCTCCACAGACAGCTTGCCCAGCAGCCGTCCTGCTGACTTACAGGAAAGACTATAATGCGACCCCTTCTTAAGGACCCATTCAGTGATGGTCTCTGGGGTGCTCGTGACAGACACTCCCCTTCATACTAAAGGAGAACCCTCCTTGCTACACCTGTCTCCCTTCCACCCCCCCTGACTCTCTTCAGAGCATGAGAGTTTGTAATTACCCTCAGAATACAATGTTTACTATTCGTGTCAGGTCCCTGTATACCTACTTCAATTACTTATATTGATAAATCAAGCCATCATTTGCAAGTATGAAGTGATACATCAGAATAATCAGTTGAAGAAATCAATATGCAAGAGAGACACAACTGAACAAGTGCACTAACTGAAAAGGGAGAATCCCAAGCATGGAAGAGAACAATGAAATAAATGTAATTGGTCTCTTCAGGTTAATTACAATGTATACCATGAAAATACATTTGACGGTAGAAGCCGAGTGTCTGTACTTAAGCATGATTTTCAGATATCTCTTATGTACAGTAACATTTACAAACCAGTCTGAGATCATCTTTAAAATCCCCTCAGGCTGAGGATCCCTGATTCTATTTCAAGTGCCTGATTTGTACTTACGGGATACAAATAACCGTTATTACACAGTGGAAATAAAACTTTCTGAAACTAAGAAATCACAAACAATGCACTGTTCCACTGAATGAGGAGCCCAAGCAGATTTAAGGATCGGCAGTGTGAAGACTGCCTTGCTGTGCACCACACACGTATTCTTTAGACTGTTGTCTCTGTGGACGGTGTTCTCTACTGAGAAGGCAGGGAAGTCTGGGGGCCTGACACAAGGAGAAGGACTACAGTACTTGGAAAGTAATTGGCCAGGAGTTAGCAGTCAATAGAGTACTTGTGAATACTACTACACGGGAGCATATCACACACAATGTTTTGTCCCAACACTTGATTTATCAGGCTGAAGTATCTGTTCAACAATGCTGTGCCCTATAGCAGAAGAGACTAAGGCTAAGTGGGACAAGTGTCAGAACAGTCAACGTAGAGGAACTGTTTGAGCAAAGCCAGCCCCCAAATGGAGATTTTCATCTGTGTATTGTACTCACTTTAATCCTCTAAGTATTTTCAGTTTCCTATGAAAGAACAGAAATTTCCTGAGCAACAACACTGCCAACAGTTATTATCCCTTTTGCTTATCTTCAAAGACTCTTTCTCTATTAAAATGGCTTATATCTAATCTGAGCATTATTAAGATTACATGCAGCTCTCCAGACATCCACCTAATTAGAGAGAACAGTCCAGAAAGAATATACAGACTTCCATACTCACATAGTGTGTATGGTACAGGTTAACCCCGGGAAGAGAGCTGATGGAAAATCACTGAAAAAAAAATGGCTTTCCAAAAGTTTATTTTTCAGAAGGTGTATTGTCACTATCCTTTTTGTACACATATATAGATAATTTTTACATTAAAAATGGCTTACTATAAAAGATGCCTCTGAGTTTTGTTTCATTTCATTTCATTTTTTGGCATAGAATTCTAACACCATTCCAGACCATCCATACTGAGGTCACTTCTCCCATGCTGTAAGGTCACTTCTCCCATGCTGCCGTGAGGGCCTCACATTTGATTCTGTGCATATCATTTGTTTGGTGATCACTTGTACCAACTTGGAAATTCGATTTGTTCAATGAGCATTTAGTCATCCATTTACTCAACAAGAATCCACAGAGTGCCTCCTCTTTGTCAGACAGTAGGAATACAAAGCTGCCTTCTTCAAGTTTACACTCCACCAGGAGCCTGCTGGACCCAGGCCTTCCCTCCAGGTTCCTCCTGTGCTTGGTGGGGTGCAGAGCACCTGCTGGCGCCGGTGGTGCGACTCAGCATTCTGTTTTGATGAAACACCTAAAGAAGAACCTTGACTCTCCTTCTACAACTTTCAGAGTTAATGTATGTATCTTTTCTCACAATTTTTGAGAGATACAAAACCAATTTATCTAAAAACCAAGGGATGTGGCTGCTCCATTCTCCCTTCCTAATAGGTTTCTGTGTGTTAATTGTCAGACTAGGTGCTGGGGTGACAGACATCCAGGGCTCTTATATGTTAAGGTGTTAAATAATTTCTCTTTATTTGTTAAGAAGAGAAACTATCTCTTTAATGTACTTCTAACTAGAGAAAAAAAAGAGAATAGAAGGGAAAGCACTCACTTGCTTCTTCCCCTTTCTTTTCTTAGGTTTGAAATGCTGGTTGGGACTTTGGCTCAGTGACCAGACAAGAGGAGAGGTCACAGGGGACGATGGAGCTGGCTGGCCACTAGGAGAGGAATGACTAGGAGGGTGTGTGTGCCAGGTATTTCCAGCCACTCATGCCCAGGTAACGTTTCTTGTCTACCAAGCCCTGCCCATTTGGTAGCTGGGAATTTTCCACTATGAAATTAGGACACTGCACTGGCCCCTGTCTCTTAATACCCTGAATCATTTCCTCCATTAACAGGGGCTGGTCACCTAGCATGAGGCATACAGTCTGGAAGTTAGTTTCGTAATCAGCTAATTCTTTCCTGTGAAATGCTCACACCTCACAGTGAGTGAGCATGCTACACAAATATAACAAACAGACAAATTCAATTATTTCCCTTGTACTATGACCTGAGTTATAACTACTAAGTGTATTGATATTTGGAATCACCAGGACTATCCACTCATTTCCTGAGTGAAAGCTGACCTTCCCAAACTGCTCTCTCTCAACTGAAAATCCTTTTCAGTGGGTTTTACTCTTCACTATTAGGATCACTTACTAGTCAAAATATTTACACAGTAGTTTAAAAAAGATTGCTATTATCATTCCGAGTCACAGAAAATTTTTATAGTGTAATATTTGTATCATATATTTTGAGGGAAATTCAAATGAAATGTACATACTTAAAATCTAGATTATATTTCGGTTTATAACTGGACTTATTCTGTGAGAAAACCACCACCAGCCACCACGGTCACAAATGGAAAAACTGAGCAGAACAGAGGTGAGACTCATGAAGAGTCCAAAACTAGTTAAAGCTAAATTTTTTCATTTTGTCATCTCCCAGCAAGACGTAGGGAAGATGATTGAATTGCTGTGCTTGGGGATCCCACCATGTTAGCTGTGCTTTTGCATTACCAGTGGTAATTTATTGTGAATGGTCTTTTTTTATGTTTTAAAAGAAAAAGAAGGTGACATCTATAGTTTTTTACGTGAGTTCATGACAAAACTGAAGGAGAGAATCCACATTAACTTCACAAGGATGAAAGAAAAATCAGTACAACTATTTAAATAAAACCAGGAACAGGTCTAGGAACACAATGCCGGAATGAATTCTCCTCTGGACCTCCTCGCTCGAGACAATAGAAACGTCAGCCAGAAAACAGAGGCTCTGACAGGCAGTTTCTAGCACTACAAAAGAGATTAAAAGTTGCAGTACAAGAGCCTAAAATCAACACAGGTAGACTCTAAAAGGTAACTCCACAGATAAAATAATGAATATCAGCTGTAGCTCGGGGAACCTGGGTGTTTGCGAAGGGATGATCTATACCGTTGGACTTGTTGGCTATGTCACTAAGTGTCCTGCTAACTAGGAGAGGAGCAGGGAGGACTTTGACCGAAGCTCTCTGTGGGCTGATGAAGGAGATGAAGGCTGCCACAGGGCCTAGGAATTCTTCTGGCTGCTGCCACTGACTAGAGAGAGACATCCAGGCCTCTTCTTTGTTAAGATTTTATATAACTTCTCCTTATCTGCTAAGAAGAGAAACTATATTTCTAATATATTTCTAAATAGAGAAAAAAGAGAATAGAAAGAGAAGGACTCACTTGCTTCTTCCCCTTTCCTTTCTTAGGTTTGAAATGCTGGTTGGGACTTTGGCTCAGTGACCAGACAAGAGGAGAGGTCACAGGGGACGATGGAGCTGGCTGGCCACTAGGAGAGGAATGACTAGGAGGGTGTGTGTGCCAGGTATTTCCAGCCACTCATGCCCAGGTAACGTTTCTTGTCTACCAAGCCCTGCCCATTTGGTAGCTGGGAAATTTCAACTATGGGATTAGGATACCGCACTAGCAGAATTCTAATTAATTAATTAATTAATTAATTTTAAAAATAAAAAGTAATCAAAGAAAAGGATAAAGATAAAGAGAGAGAAGTTGAGGAAGTAGAAAAAGAAAATATGACCAAGGTGTCTTCACCTCCTTAAGATTTCTGACCAAAATTTCTTATTTCAAAATCAGCTGCCTGAAACTTTCTCTTACTTGTCAAAGGTGGGTCTGAGTTAGACACATGGGATGAAAGCAAATTTGGATCAGGATGCACTGTAGATCCGTCACAGCCTCACAAGGTAGACTGGGGTTAAAAACAAGTTTGCTCCCAATAATTCATTTCTAAAAGTGTACAATCCTGAAACTCACTTGCAAAAACTATTTAAATCCTAATAATATTCTAAGGCAAGCAGTTCTTTCATTTTTGTCACCTCCCCTGAACTAGAATGCCTTGGGAGATAAGCTACTGAATCTTTCACAACTCTCCCAGACCTCTCGGAATGCCTGAGATTGGTGATGATGTGAGCAAAATAGATAATATGTTCTACCTTTGGAGACTGATATTTCTCTCCAGGACACCTCTCATTATCAGTGGGTCTCCTGATAAGATCAAAGGCATTCTCCAAAGCAATAGAACAGGAATATCTATTTTGTTACCATGAGTTAAAAGGGCGGGACTGACATTCCAGGCCTGTTCCTATAGATCAGCCTCATTAGGAATTAGCCACCAACAAAGAACAGTCGTTTTTGTGCTGACATTAAAAAAAAATATTTTACATCTGCAAACAGTGGGAGATGAAAAGAACTTCAAAGGGTATTCAGTCGAGATCAATTTGAGCTACTAAAAAGGAAAATTCACAAATGTAGGCTGTTTATCAGCTGCTGACTCTGTTTTGATTTTGTTACTTTCACACTTTTAATCTTATTGACTGAGGAGAAATCGTCTTCTTCAAGATCATATCCAGCAATTGTGAGTATTGTGAACTCAACCATAGTTTTGTATGAGATAAAGTAATAGTACTGATAATAATTACTATCCTCATCAAAATGTTCAAAATGAAGACATGTTTCATAGAAGTAGAGGGTTTTTTTTTAAGATTTTATTTATTTTTTTAGAGAGAGAGGAAGGGAGGGAGAAAAAGAGGGAGAGAAACAATGTACGGCTGCCCCTCACATGGCCCCCACTGGGGACCTGGCCTGCAACCCACGCGTGTGCCCCTAGACTGGGAATCGAACTGATGACCCTTTGGTTTGCAGCCCGTGCTCAATCCACTGAGCTACACCAGCCAGGACAAAAAGTAGAGTTTTAAAAGCTATTGATTAAACTTTTAGTATCTTACTCTGTATCTTAGGGAGAGGTATACAGAAGCTAGAAATAGATCATTACCAACTGCTCTGACAATTGGTTGGCCAGCAGCATATTTACCACCGACTGTAGGATAGTGCATACGGGTTTCTCTGGGTTCTTCTGCCTTCTCCCAGAATAATCTATCTGTCAAAGTGCATCAAATCAGCCAGCCGACAAAAGAACACCCATGTTTCATGGGGTTTTAGTGTCCATGCTTAAGAAATCACAAAGCGATGTTATCAGTGGCTGATATATCATGTGTAATCATATTTCAAAAAAGAAACTAAATGTTAAGATTCACTTCATTTTTCATTCACTGACTGACACTAGTATTTTTAGAGATTTGGAGAGTAGGCAAAAACAAGTAACTAATTAGACAAGTAAGTAATCCTTTGCCTTTATTTTTTGTTTGGATTTGACAGAATGTCTTTTTTTTTAATGATTTATTGTTTATGCTACTACAGTTGTCCCCAAATTATTTTTCCAAGTTTGCTCCCCTCCACCCAGCCCGCC
Organism: Tonatia bakeri; assembly: GCA_004024845.1. Classification (NCBI taxonomy): domain Eukaryota; kingdom Metazoa; phylum Chordata; class Mammalia; order Chiroptera; family Phyllostomidae; genus Tonatia; species Tonatia bakeri. Next base: position 26,724 of record PVIA01014455.1, read on the forward strand.
CCCACTTTCATAATCAATCCCTATACTGTTGTCTATGTTCATGGATCCTTCATATATATTCTTTTTTAGTCTTTTTTATTTTTAATTTTTTTTATTGATTATGCTGTTACAGTTGTCCCATTCCCCCCTCACTCCCCTCCACCCTGCCCACCCCCTCCCACCCACATTCCCCCCCTTTAGTTCATGTCCATGTGTCATAAGTTCTTTAGCTTCTACATTTCCCATACTATTCTTGCCCTCCCCCTGTCTATTTTCTACCTATTGTCTATGCTACTTATT
>PVIA01014456.1:0-26985 GCA_004024845.1 Tonatia bakeri
AGGTACCACTTCACACCAGTCAGAATGGCCATCATAAGCAAAACAACAAACAACAAGTGTTGGAGAGGTTGTGGAAAAAAGGGGACACTAGTGCACTGTTGGTGGGACTGCAGACTGGTACAACCACTGTGGAAAACAGTATGGAACTTCCTCAGAAAATTAAAAATAGATCTGCCTTTTGACCCAGCAATTCCACTGCTGGGACTTTATCCTAAGAATCCTAAAACACCAATCCAAAAGAACCTTTGCACCCCAATGTTCATAGCAGCACAATTTACAATAGCTAAGTGCTGGAAGCAACCTAGATGCCCATCAGTAAATGAATGGAACAAACACTATGGTACATTTACACAATGGAATTCTATGCAGCAGAAAGAAAGAAGGAGCTCCTACCTTTTGCAACATCATGGATGCAACTGGAAAGCATTATGCTAAGCGAAATAAGCCAGGCAGTGAAAGATAAATACCACATGATTTCACCTTTAACAGGAACCTAAACAACAAAACAAAGAAACAAGCAAAATATAGTCAATGACACTGCATTAGAGGACAGGCAGAAAGTGACCAGAGGAGAGAGAAGAGGGAATTTCAGGGGAAAAGGGGAAGGGTTTACAGGAACAAAGTTAAAAGACACATGGATAAAAACTAGGGGGAGGTTGGTAATGGGAGGAAAGATGGGAGGGGGGTGGGTGGGCTTGATTGGGAGTAAAGGGGAGAAAACTGTACTTGAACAATCATTAAAATTAAAAAAAATAAATAAATAAAAGAAAAAAATAAATTTATGTGAAATTTCTTAGTATAACCCAAGAATAATTTGGAGAAGATTCCTTCTCCCCAAGAGTAACATTAAAAATTCAGTGTGCTTTTTCTCCTATAGATAATTTTATTACTGCATTTGAAAACATCCTACTTGATTATTGAAAGCTTTTAGAACAGAATAGCTGGGTAATGATGAGATTCATTAGGTCATAATTTTGAAAACATGCTATAATTGCACAGTGACAAGATGTTCATTTTTCATGTTCCAAAATGCAGCCATAATTCCCAACTGGGAAGCTATTTTTACCATCCTCCTCTCAGAGATGAAAATACAGAAGCACAGACATTGTTATTAAGTTGTCTGCTGGTTTATGAAAGGTCACTGGCCCAGGAGCCAGAGGACCCAGGCTCTGGGTTTTAGTGCCCATTGGCTGGTGCTCAGGTCATCCAAGTCTGAACAGGAGCAGAGTCTCAGACATTTGCTGATGGGAAAGTACCTGGCACATTTACAGTCAGGTAGCCATACCAGCCTCACCTCTAGAAGAGATCCCTTTCCTTTGACAAATGACCCTCATGGTCTGTCTGGTCAACATGAAAGCATTGCTGTTGCTTTGCCTATGCCTTGCCAAGTTCTCTTCTAACAGTCAATCCCAGGAGAAAAACATCCCAAAGCCCCAGACACTGATCTCCTTCTGTGTCAGGAAACAGTTGGGAACATCACCCTGGGGCATTTATCATCATGACATCTGACCTCTCCCTTCCTCCTCCTTAGGAGGTGGCAGCAGACTCTGCTAACAAAAGGGCCTGCTGGATAGCAGGTCATGGGCACCTCTAATGATTTCCATCACACTGTAGCTTCCCACACACTGTGTTCTGAAGCACCTCATTTCTCTTTTGCCCTTAATATAAAAGATTAATGCCCTTCATAAATTTGCCTTTCTATGACTTCATCCTGTAGCCTCTGTCCAGGCATAAACTCAGCTGTCCTGGTCTCTGGGAGTTGTTTTCTACCTTCTTTCTTGGCACTACCTCAGCAGAATTCTTCCTCCTGACCCAAAGCCAGTAGGTACTGGAGTCTCTTGTTCTGGTCTTCCATGTAACCTTCCTTTGTACAAATACAAGATGCCAGGTCTAGGCTTTTCCCTATGTTGCTATTATGTAAGTGAGCTGAAATTTTTAATACTTACAAAGGCAGGTCATAAAGGGACTGCTGTCCCTAAGCCAGAGTTGTCCTTAAACCTAAGGATGATGATGTCTTCTGTTTGAAAACAGGTCTCATCGAGAACACAGGTAGGGGCTGACCTGGGCCTGCACCATCCGGGAAACTCCAGAGCCTGCATACCCAGTGACAGCTACAGACCACATCAGAGCACCTCCATCCTACCTCTGCACAACTTATCCTCCACAGAGGGCAGAGGTTGGTGGCCAGTGGTCACAGCCAGTCCTTGCAGCTGACTAACCTAGGTAAATATCTCCCATTGACTGGCCAACAGCAATCAAGTCTCAACTACAAGAGGAGGGTGTACTCAGCCCACATGAAGGGCACAATTTGAGTACCAGCTTGGGGATAGGGGAGGCTGGGCTACAGGACCCTACAGGACACCTACTACATTAAGCCATGCTACCAGACAAGAAGACATAGCAGCTCTACCTAATACATAGAAACAAACACAGGGAGGATGCCCAAATGCAGAGACAAAGAAACATGGCCCAGATGAAAGAACAGCTCAAAACTCCCAAAAATGAACTAAACAAAATGGGGATAAGCAATCTTCTAGATGCAGAGTTCAAAACACTGTTTATAAGGATGCTAAAGGAACTTAGTGAGGACCTCAACAGCATGAAAAACATCCAGTCAGAGACACAGGATACCCTAATTGAAATAAAGAACAATTTACAGGGAAACAACAATAGAGTGAATAAAGCTAAAGATCAAATCAATGATTTGGAGCATAAGGAAGCAAAAACAAGCAATCAGAACAATGAGAAAAAAAAGAAAAGTCAAAAAATGAGGATAGTATAAGCAGCCTATGGGACAACTTCAAGTGTTCCGACATATGCATCATAGGGATGCCAGAAGGAGAAGAGAAAAAGCAAGAAATTGGAAATGTATTTGAAAAAATAATGAAAGAAAACTTCCTTACTTTGGTGGAGGAAACAAACATGAAAGAACAGGAAGCACAAAGTGTCCCAAACAAGATGGGCACAAAGAGGCCCATTGCAAGACACTGATGCAGACCCCGGCTCATGGGGTCCGTGTCGTTATGGATGAAAATGAGACATTCACACAGATTACCGAATCTGGTGGAGGAAAAGGGACAGCATGGCTTTTATCTCAAGGGGAGCAAAAGCCTCCGCCCTTGCTCCAATGAGCTTTTATTGTCTTACTGGACACATTACAAGAAAGTCTTCATTAACTATGCACAGGCTTGCTTTAGGTGGTTACCTTTTACAGAAAACAAAGGAGCCAATGCTGCTAATCACATCACAGAAGATAGATATTTGCAAATGAAAAGGCAAAAGTAGTTGAACCAGTTACACTCATCCTTGGAAGGTTTAGCATGGATTTTAGGAAGTTACTTTGCAGTAAATGTCCTCAATTCAGGGTGAGTGAGTTTTAGCAAAAAGCAAGACTCATAGTGGCCTAGGTACATTGCAGGCCTTATTCCCCATGGGAGAACCTATCCGTGGGCATGGGTCCTGTGCATCTCCCAGTGGGAGCTGGGCCCACACCACGCAGAGCAGCCTCCCATAAGACACATCAATCATAATTAAAATGCCAAAGCTTAAAGATAAAGAGAGAATCTTAAATGCAGCAAGAAAAAAGCAGTTAGTTACCTACAGGAGTGTTCCCATAAAACCATTAACTGATTTTTCAAAAGAAACTTGCAGGCAATAAGGGACTGGCGAGAAATATTCAAAGTCATGAGGCAGAGACCTACAGCTAAGATTGCTTTACCCAGCACAGCTTTCATTTAGAATCAAAGAGCAGATAAATGGCTTCCCAGACAAGAAAAACTAAATCATCATCAGTGAAATATTATTATATGAAATGTTAAAGGAACTTATTTAAGAAAAAGGAGAAGATCAAAACTATGAACAATAAAATGGCAATAATGCATATCTCAACAATTGGATCTAAAAAATAAATGAAGCAAACAAGAAGAACAGAGATAGGATCAGGGATACAGAGAGTATTTTGATGGTAGCCAGATGGGATGGGGGTGTGGGGGAATGGGTGAAGAGGTGAGGGGGTTAAGAAACACAAATAGGTAGTTACAGAATAGCCATGGAGATGTAAAATACAGTACAGGAAATGCAGAAGCCAACGAACTTACATGCATGACCCATGGACATAAGCAATTGTGTCATATTGCCTGATAGAGTGCAGGTTGCTTGGTGGGGGGGAGGCAAAGGAGGGAAAATTGAGACAACTGTAATAGCATAATCAATATAATATAATTTTAAAAAAACATAATCTGCCTCATCAATAACTGAGTTTACATTTCAACTTGCCTGATGTACTTCTCTCTTACTTGAAAAGCAAAATGAACTTTGAGTATTGCTGTGAAAGTGCAGTTCTGTGAGTGTTCCAGGAGGCCTCACACTGCCTGATATCTGTGTGTGTCAGGCTCAGGCTTCATTTCTAAGAGAGAACAAGACCTGTCTCCTCCTGCCTCTCCAACTACTCTTCCAAGGGTGCCCCCAGCTTCTCTTCCCCACGATTTCCTTTTCTCTCTCCTCTTCCTTCTGCCCTCCCTAAACTCAACCATTACCGTTAGGTTTTCAACCATCCATAACCAGCAACTCTGACCAAAACCACTCTTGGTCTCCAAACCCCATTTCCAACTGCCAAATGTAGGATGTCCTGGAATACTTTAAACACCTCAAATTTAAACTGTAGAGCTGAACTAAACCTTTATCTCCCCACCCAACATTTGCCTCCTCCCACCATCATCATCTCACCTACCGAAACACTTTTGAATGTTCCCCAGTGATCTACTCCCTTTCCTTTCTAACCAGAGAGATGGTGTGGGAAAGAGGAATTGGAGAAAAGGGGTAGGAATTGAGATGCTATAGTTTCTACAAAACCTCCCTACTCTAGGACACAAACAAGGGAGAGTATACAAGGCAGAGTACAATTGAAGCTCCAAATAAGTTTAGAAGTCCTCAGAGTAGATAGGACCTTAGCATGACTTTCCGTTATAAGGCCCATGCCTGCCAGCCTTGTAAAGAAATCCATATTCAACTGAGTTACAGATGAGAAATAGCTGAGATAGATGTCCAGGTAAATGGGCTTAAGAATATGTTTTCAGTTTTCCACAGGCTGTTCAAGGCATACAGGCATCTCAGAAGTCCCTGCTTATGCCAGAAAGGACCAGAGAAGTTGAGAACACCAGTGGTCCAGCAGAGCCATGGGATCTGGACAAAAAGGCTACAGAATTTGAGTACTCTGAACTGGGAGGATATGGCTGAAATGATGAATATAAGCAGCAGGTGACTTCAAGGACTAAACATGACTTGGCTCACTGTAGGAACACCAGTACAAAGCACCCAGGCCTGGGACCAGCCTGACCCAACAAAGGCCTTCACAACAAAGACCAGCCAGGACCCATAAATGCCCCTCCCTGTCACCATGAGGACAGATAAGCTGTTCTCCACACTCATACAAGATGAGGCTGGAGGGAAGGAACAAAAGGGAAGGTCCTGAATGTCTGAGGGTAACCAAAAGAGGTAGAGTTAACCTAAAAGGAAATATTTTAACTTGAAAGAGTGAGATGAGAGTGAGATTTCTTTAGTTGGTATAGAGGTTTTCTTTAGTTTATGTTTTTTTTTTCTTCCTTACCTTTGGGTTGAAAGCTATCAAAGATGATTAGGTAGTAGACAATAAAAAGGGGATTTGTTTTCACAGTTTGAGTTGTAGTAGTAAATTTTTGACACTGCTACACAAAAATCATCATTAACCTCCCCTACCATACTATCTACCACCATCTAACAGTAGACTAGAGACTATACCTCTGGACTACTCATGCATGTTCTATTTTTTTCATTCTTAATGCCAGTGCCAATATTTACCCTAGTCATTTCTTATCTGGATGTATGGGGTATACTGTTCTCTATCTCCCCTCTCTAACCTATCTTCATCCACGTTGCTGGATCTTCCTAAAATATGGTGATTTCCCACAAGTAAAGAATGATGTCCAAACTCCACAGCTTCGCCTATAAGCCTATATTCCCATTCTAGCCTCGGCCCTCTCTCACGCATACTCTGCCCTTTCTCACACATCGCAAGTTGAAGCCATAAGCAACTATTTGCCCTTCTTAGAATAGACTAAATGTTTTCACTCACTGCCACCCTTCACACTTGCTATTTCCTCTGCTTATGGTGCCTCTCTTCTCCTCTTACCAATGCCTAGCCCATCCTTCAAGATCCAGATCAATGTACCACTCCTTTAACATCTTCTCTAACTTTCTTCATTCCCTGAGTCAAACCCATTACCAATTCCTTTGTTTCCTGTATACCATATACAAGCATATGAAACCATAAAGCCACAAGTACCAGTTTCAAATATTCTGTCCCATTCACACAGAAGCAAAAATTTTTGTGGACCATATTTCTCAACTTAGGGTTCCAAGACCCATGGTCAGGTTTTCTGACATCAAAGCAAGACAATTGGACTGGCAAATAGAAAGAAGACTTGGTTTCATTTTTTACTTACCTCCTTGGTTAAGTTCCCAGTTACATACCATAACCCTGGGATCTAAGATGTAATAAGAGCAAAATAAATCTTTGTTGATGACTTAATTTGCCTAAAAATCATCCCCTCCCTTTGTCCATCTTACAGAATATGAACTGTGTGCCTGTGTTTACATACTTTTGGCATCATGCTATATCAGCTTAACAATTATGCCTCAGAGTGCCATTGATAAATTAATGTCAGGCTTAGCCACAGAACCTGATTATCCTATATTTGAAACATCATTGAAAAATTAATTCTTTACCAGCACTTTCTAAAATACTCAGCATAAGTACTCCATATATACTTATTAAATAAAACTGACATTAATATTCAAAGTTGTATTGCAATTCCTTTAGTGGTTACAATATAACTATTATTCCCTTTGTGTCTCAAAATAAGTGAACTGTATTTAGAGATTAGATTTTAGGTACCAATTGACTATATCATAAAAATAACAGCAACCTGAACATTAGAGCCCAGAAAAAGCCAATAAAAGACTCTAATGTAAATCGAGGTTAATTAAAATGTTAACATATATCCCTTCATTTCTAGAGTGAGTATATGGAAGGGAGTAATAGAATTCTAGAATCTACAAAGGATACATGTATTTCAATAAAGGCATTGTGCTATAGCATACCCTGATTTTTTATATAAAGTATACTGGCCATAAATCTGCTTTAGAACAAGCTATAAATTCCTATGCAGAATATATATATGTATGTATATGTATTTTGGAACCCTATGTTTCTCTGGGCTACTAAAAGCACAACAAAGTCAAAAATGGAAGCAAGTGACAATTATGGAAACTTTATCTCAAACCTTGTTTACCTCATCTTAGGACAATTCATTATGGGCTAAATATTTTAGGTAAAATATTTATCATTATAGGTAAAATGATTTGTCAATTCTAAATAAAACTGTGGAAGATTCAAAAGTTGCCTTCAGATGAGGTATGGGATGTTTATGACCCTAAAATATGTCAAATAAACATTAGTTTCTTCCTCTGTGTCAGTTAGGACCCTTTTAGTTGCAGATCACAGAAAACTTGACCAAACTGGATAGAGCACATTAGGAATAATCACTTCAGGCACAGCAGGATTCAAATCTTGCTCACAATAGCATAAGGACTCATTATCTCTTCTTTGTTCTCCCTCTATTCTGTCACCTGCAGTCTTGGTATTTATAGCACAGTAGATGGAGGCAGCAGTTTTGGGCCCTACATCCTTTCTAGTTTTAAGTCAGTCTGAAATATGGGAAATATCTTTGCAGGATTCCCAAGAAAGTTTAATTGTTTTCCATTGGCTCTTGTAGGATCATGTGTACAACTCTGGGCCATTCATTATCACAAGACGTGATATTCTGACTTCCAGCAGAGGTGGAAGCATAGGTAGATACACTTTACCTTCTCACACAACCAAAAGAAGGACAACAAAAAATTTAAAAACAAAAAATAACCAGTACTTCCAGAAAATCGAACTGTGTGGAAGTCTGACAACCAAGAAGTTAAAGAAGAAACATTCATCCAGACCAGTAGGACAGGTAAAGATGGGCAGCCTGGGTATACAGGACTCACAGCAAAGCCGCAGCTGGGGAAATAAGCAAGGCGGTGGCTGGCGAGGTGGTGGTCCCACATTTGCATGTAGATAAACCAGAAGGAACAACTGGGCGGCAAGATGGACCACATAACCCAGGGTTCCAGTGAAGGGTAATAAAGCCTCAAAACCTCTGACTGAAAAAACCTGCGGGGATTGAGGCAGCATGAGAACCTCCCAGCCTCACAGGAGAGTTCCTTGGAGAGACCCTCAGTGTCCTAGAATGTACACAAAACCACCCACCCAAGGATCAGCACCAGAAGGCCTGAATTTGCTTGTGGTTAGCGGAGGAAGTAACTGAAAGCCAGCTTAGAGCTGAGCAGGCAGCATTGTTCCCTCTCAGACCACTCCCCCACATAAAAAAACACAAAGCAAGGAGGTAGGTTGTCCCACCCTGATGAATACCTAGGCTCCGCCCTTTACTATGTAACAGCTGTGCCAAGACAAAAAAATTATGGCTCAAACGAAAGAACATATCAAAGCTCCAGAAAAAATACAACTAAGTGATGAAGACATAGCCATCCTATCAGATGCATAGTTCAAAACACTGGTAATCAGGATGCTCACAGAAATGGTTGAGTATGGTTGCAAAATAGAGGAAAAAGTGAAAGCTATAAAAAGTGAAATAAAGGAAAATAAACAGGGAACCAACAGTGAAGGGAAGAACCTGGACTCAAATCAACAATATGGAGCAGAAGGAAGAAACAAACATTCAACCAGAATAGAATGAAGAAACAGGAATTCAAAAGAATGAGGACAGGCTCAGGAACCCTCAGGACAACCTTAAATGTTCCAACATCTGAATCATAGGGGTTCCAGAAGGAGAAGAGAAAGAGTAAGAAATGGAAAACTTATTTGAAAAAATAATGAAGGAGAACGTCCCCAATCTGGCAAAGGAAATAGACTACCAGGAAGTCCAGGAAGCTCAGAGAATCCCATAGAAGTTGGACCGAAGGAGAAACACACCAAGGCACATCATAATTACATTACCCAAGGTTAAAGATAAGGAGAGAACTTTAAAAGCAGCAAGAGAAAAGAAGACAGTTATCTACAAAGGAGTTCCCATCAGAATGTCAGCTGATTTCTCAAAAGAGACCGTACAGGTGAGAAGGGGCTGGAAAGAAGTATTCCAAGTCATGAAATGCAAGGACCTACATCCAAGATTGCTCTATCCAGCAAAACTATCATTTAGAATGGAAGGGCAGATAAAGTGCTTCCCAGATAAGGTCAAGTTAAAGGATGTCATCAGTACCAAGCCCTTATTTTATGAAATAATTAAGGGAATTATCTAAGAAAATGATAAAAAATATGAACAGTAAAATGACAACAAACTCACAACTATCAACAACTGAACCTAAAAAAATAAAAACAAAAACAAAATAACAAACAACTAGAACAGGAACAGAATCACAGAAATGGAGATCACATGGAGGGCGATCAGCAGAGAGTGGGAGGGGAAAGAATGGGGGAAATGGTACAGGGAATAAGAAGCACAAATGGTAGGTACAACATAGAAAGGGGGAGGTTAAGAATAGTATAGGAAATGGAGAAGCCAAAGAACTTGTATATATGACCCATGAACTAAGTAGGGGGGATGTCGCTGGGAGGGGGTTCGCAGGGTGGAGGTGAATGAAGGGGAGAGAAAATGGGACAACTGTACTAGCATAATCAATAAAAATATATTTTAAAAAATGTGATATTCTGATTAGCCAGGCTTGAGTCACATATCCACCTCTGAGCTGAGACTGCCAGAATCACTTTGGAATTATGGAGAAAATTGTTCCACAGAGGAAATTCTTGGTATAATTACTAGAAGAAATATGAATGGATATAAAGGTGAATGGAAAGATGAATGGAATAAACACAATAGATGTCTGCTATGCCTCTTTTTTCCCTGTGGTAGGTAGTCTCTAAGTGACCCCTAGTCATCCCTATATCCTGGTATTCTGTCCTTTTGTAATGACCTCTTCTTGAGTGTGAGTGGGATTTGTGACTTGTTTATAACTAATAGAATATGACAATGGTGATGGAATGTTACTTCCATGACTAAGGTACATAAAATTGTGATTTTCATCTTGCTAGCAGATTCTTCCTATAGCCTTCTTGGCTTGTATACTTTGATGGCACAAGCTGCCATGTTGAAGAAGCCCACATGGCAAGGAACTGAAGGTAGCATTTGGATAGGAACATCTGGTCATTAGTCCAACAGTCCTCAAAGCACTGAATTTTGCTGACAACCACTTGAGATTAGAAGTGCATCCTTCCCCAGCTGAGCTTTCAGATGATACTTGAGCTATGGCCAGCCAACACCTTGATTGCCATTTTGGGAGAGATGCTGAGATAGAAGACACAAAGATGCTAGACAACAAACATGTATTGTTTTAAGCCAATAGGCTTATAGTAATATTGTTATATGGCAATAGAAACCAATGCAGTTCCTTTTCTTAAAGGGTATGGAAGCACTTTGGGGTTTTTGTTTGTTTTGCTTTGTTTTTCAATTACAGTTAAGTTAATATTTTATTAGTTTCAGGTTATAGTTTAGTGGTTAGACATTTATATAACTTATGAAGTGATCACCCAATAACTCCAATACCCATTTGATACCACACAGTTATTACAATATTATTAACTACATTCCCTAAGCTGTACTTTACAACCTTGTCACTATTTTGTGACTGCCAATTTGTACTTCTTTTCTTTTCTAATTTTATTATGTATTGTTTCAGGTGTACAGCTTAGTGGTTAGACAATCATACACTTTATACAGTGTTCCCCTCAATATTTCCCATACCCCAATTGGCACCATACATAATTATTACAATATTATTGGCTATATTCCCCCCTACCTATATTCTTCATGACTATTTTGTAACTACCCATTTGTATAACTTAATCCCTTCACTTCTTTCACCCACTGTCCCAAGGGAATGGAAGCACTTTGAACCCAAAAATAACTGTTCCTTGAAAGACAAGTGGTTCAAATGAATATGCGATCCTTGTTAATGGCCGACCATGACTGCCTGTGATGATGTGGATGGCTGTCACCTGCTACTGTTTTGAGTTCTCTCCTATCTGGGGTCACCATGAGTATCCAAAGTTGACCTGCGAGGTCCCATACCAGCCTTCTTTCTGTCTTCAAGTCCTTCCTCTTCTCTTGCCTCTTTCTCTATTTCCAGGGGTACACAACTGCAGCACCATAGAGGCCAGACTACAGTGCACTGAGGGAGGACTCACAGGGGTGTACAAAAGCTCACAGCTACCAAGGCACAAGCCTTTCCTTCAGTCAGGTTCCAGGGTCTCCCATTTCTTAGGGGAACCATAATTCTGCATGGAGAGTCATACTTCCTCTTTTCTATGGAATTTTCTAGGTTAATACCACACCAATCTTCTCCCAGCCTGATCCATAGTTGTTAGACTGAATCCCTCACCTCTCTGGAAATAGTGTTTACCAGATTTACCTTGGCCACATTGCTTTATCTGAAACCTGGGCTTTATTCTTCTGTGGATTTTGTGATTCTGCAACTTAGCATAGCATTTCAATCACATTGCACAGTAAATCATGATATGTTTCATGATTAAGCACTGAAAAGGTGACAAGTGGTGCATTTATGGGCAATTAAAGCCTGCCTCAGGCTGTGCACATGAGATAGTGCAGGAATTACTGCAGTCCTTGGTGAAGAAACATCTCTGCCTGTCAAATGGCTCTTGCTACATGCAAGCTTTCAAACAGATTAAGGAGGAAAAGCTCACTAATTTTTTTTCTGACATTTAGGTCATTTGGGTCATAACCACTTGGAAGTTCTCAATATTTGTTTTGCCTTGGGCTTTTTTTTTTTTCAGAGTCCTGATGCTACAAAGCATAAAGCAAGTATTCACTAGTACTTAAATTTTAATTAGTTCTGGATGGATTTATCCATACACTGTTTAGAGTTGCATTACATCTTTTTAATTATTAATTCAAGATAAAACATTCTTTTAGGGGAAATTTTCTTCAACAGTTTATTCCAAGAATCTTCAAATGGTCCTTGATCTCTGAAGATTCCTAAACTGATGAAGAGATTACATTGACCCCAAAGTTGTTTTTGGTACAAATACAAGCCATAGATTCTAGAGAGCAAAGTATCAGAATTCTCTTTCCAGTAATGATACATGTGCTCTTGGTGACTGTGAATACTTTCTCTTGATGTCTCCTGAAATAAAGAGCACTTAGGGTCTTTTTAGGATGTTTGTCCTTTATATTCTTTGATCTGAACATCATCAGAATATTTTCAACATAAAAAATCAAAGTGATTAAATTCCATTAACACTTCTAGAATGGAGATTATCTATTAGTGCAAGGAAGTCCTTTTGCTTTCATTTAGTTGTGAAAAGAATATTTTCAAGAACAAGTAGGGCTGGGCCCTGGAATGAGGAAAGAGCACCCAGCAAAGTCCTGCTGTGGGCCATGCCTGCTATCAGGCATCTGGCTTCACTCTCTCAACTACGATAGCAAATGGCCTCATATTGCTCCCAATGACTCTCAACCATTAAAAACAACTTTTGGAAATTCTCTTCTCATTTTCTCAGTCCTGTCCTCCTTCCACATGTTCTTTCTAATTATTTCATTTGTTCTTGTGACCCTGTTGTGGGTTGAGTGGTGTTCCCCGCCCCCGAAAAAAAAATGTGTTTGGTTCCTAACACCCAGTACCTTAGAATGTGACTTTATTTGAAAATAGGGTATTTACAAAAGCAATAAGTTTAAAATGCAGCCATAGAGTAGGCCCTAATCCAATATGACTGGTATCATTATGAAAGGGGGGATTTGGAAACACACACACATGGAGAATGCCATGTGAAAATGAAGGCAGAGATTAGGGTGATGGTGCCTTGCTGATGCCAACTAATGCCAAAGATTGGCAGCAAATCACCAGAAGGTAGGGAGAAGCCTGGGACAGATTCTTCCTCACAGCCTTCAGAAGGAATCAACTGGCCAGCACCTTGGTTTTAGGTATCTACCTTCCAGAACTATAAGACAATAAATTTCTGTTATTTAAGCCACTCAGTCTATACCACTTTGGTGTGGTAGCCCCAGAAAATTAATACAGATCTCTGTATTATTTCCAGTTAAGCCCCTCTTCCTAATTGCCTGATTGACAAGGGATACACAGTTTTCTCAAAGTTATATAAAAGGCTTATTGAGCTCAATGCCTAGACCATAATAAGTTTCCAATAAACTTCCAATAAAGTTCATGCTGCTACTACTGCTGCTGCTGATTTCATGATGATGCTGATGAAGTGACAGAAGAAGAAGAGGAGGAGAAGCAGAAGAAGGAGCAAAAGAAAAAAACAAAGGGAAAAAGAGAATGAATTAATTGAGCTTACTCCAAATAATGATTGGAGTAATAAAATACTCCAATAATAATCAAATTGAGCTTACAATCAAATAATGATTGGAGTAATAAAATACAGATCAACAAGGCATACATCCTTTCTGTCTTTGTACTTTCCCCTCTCACCTAAAGAGTATAAAGCAGGCTCATTATGGAATCTTCTGAATGTTTGTCCTTACTGAATACACTGGGACACTGGTATTTAATCACAAGTGGACACCCTTGAGAGGAAATCATAGTTCCTGGCTCCTTTGTACAATCAACAGAAGTATTTCTTTGTGGTCCAGTGGTCTGGAGCTCTGCCTTCTTAACCATCACTATACTTCATCCAGGTAGAAGAGGAAAAGGTGGTATGAAATGTTCACACAAGGACTGTGCCTGTGATTTAAGTAGCAGTCTAATTCCCAACCTACTCTTCTTGCCTTCAACTACACTCTTCCTCTGATAGAGAAGGGGAGACATAAAGCAGCAAACTATGCCCACCTCCTGCAGGAACCAGAGTGCCCAGACTATTTCAAATTGTACTATTTATCAACCATCTGCTAGATATTCAAAACACTGTCAGACATTTCATGTTCAGTATTGCAGCTGTACCCACAAACTGCCACTTCCAGAATAGAAGAATTATTATAGCCATTTCAAAAAATATTACCCTATCACAGGTGGCTAGAATGCTCAAGAGCAGCCAGCTAGGAAGTGGCAGAGCTACAATTTGAACCTATGCCTCTGTGACTGGTCTGCTTAGGCCCCAGTTCCTGGAATAGTGCCTGGTACATAGTAGGTGCTTAAATATTTTGTGGCATGACTGACTCCAAAACCTGTACTTTTTCCACAACATAGTGGAAATTCTGTAGAATAAAAAGATAAGAGGTGATGAATATAGAAACTTGAGACCAAAGCTATGAGTGACAGGGCTCTGGATATTTAAAGATAAGTATTCATTCTTTTTGTCCTACCAATGGCTGATTCCATCAGCTTGTAGTAATTACACACACTGCAAGGCAATATATATTAGATACCTTAAGTCCAGCAACTCTTAAAAACAAGTAAATAACAACAAAAAAGATTACTATCATTTAGAATATCTCTTGATTTTAGGATAATTCCTCACAAAGCACTTATTTCATTAATCATTATTTGGTCATTTGCTCTCCTCTCAGACAAACCCCATGGATCTTGGATCACCTTGCCAGAATTTAGGAGCAAGTCCAAAGTGCAGCTCTTAGAGAAAGACAGAAGTTGTATTCTACCACTTATGTGTGGGGTCTAAAAGCACCACACTCACAGAAATAATGAACAACAGTGGTTGCCAGAGGGTAAGGGAAATAGGGAAATGGTGGTCAAAGGGCGCAAACTTCCAGTTATAAAGTAAGTAAGTCTGGGGATCTAATGTACACCAGGGTGGCCAAAGTTAATATACTGTATAATATACTTGAAAGCTGCTAAAAGAGTAGAACTTAAAAGTTTTCATACATAAAACAAATGGTAATTATGTGAGGTGATGGAAGTGTGAACTAATATTATGGTAGTAATCATTTTTCAATATATGAGTGCCAAACCTCATATATTGAAGGTTTGTTATATATTGAAGAACATGCATGTTCTACCCCTTAAATTAATACAACGTTATATGTCA
The DNA here is from genome assembly GCA_004024845.1 of Tonatia bakeri. NCBI lineage: Eukaryota > Metazoa > Chordata > Mammalia > Chiroptera > Phyllostomidae > Tonatia > Tonatia bakeri. The sequence continues at coordinate 15,098 of PVIA01014456.1, forward strand.
ATTATACCTCAATAAAGCTGGGGAAAAAATTTAAATTAGGTGTAGGCCATTCTGTCTGTATCTTTCCAGAAGTTTATAAATCATTTAACATCTTTTTCCTAAATGTCAGGTTCCCAGGACAGGCAAAAGAGGTACATATGCCTTCGTATTCTTTCCTTAGTACATGTGCAGAAAAAGTGAACAAAACATGAGCTTTTTCCAATTTCCACTTTAGAGAGCAGATTAGTGAGTAGTGCAGACCATCCACATCTGCCTTTCAGGGCTTTGGCCTGAGCATAGGATAGGTTTTTACTAGGAAAAATCCCAAAACCCTTGATTCAAGGTGAACTGTGTTTACTTGTTCTTGACACCTTTTCTTTCTTAAGATAAATTACCAGTGCTCTCAAAAAAACAATACTTTTACTTTTGAATTGCTGATAAATAGCATTTCTTATATATAAAATCTTATATCATATAACATATAGCTCTCATAATATATGTAGTACTAAATGAATAACTTAAAGAGATTATTGTGGAAGGCAAAAAAAAAGAGTCTGACCCAAACAGTGCAGAAGAAGCTCATTCTTCGGATAGTCATTTAGTCATTTTAGGATAACTTCGGATAGTTCAGATAGTCATTTTATTGAGGAATCTTTTCTGAGCACCACTAATGTGCTGTGCACTGAGCCAGTTCCTATGGATGCAATCATGAGCAAAGTGAACATAGCTTCTGGACACTCAGAGCATGTAGTCTATTAGAAAACAATTAGGATAATTTGTGGTAAGTGCTCCAATAGAGAAAATGCACACTGTACCTGGCAGGAATGCTTAATGTAGTCTAGAAGAGTTAGAGAAGGTTTTTTGAAGGAAGCAACAACTAAGCTGAAATCTGAAGAAGTAAACCAGTCCAAAAGGAGGCATATGTCTGACTGGGGAATTGTATGTGCAGCAACTCAAAGAGAAAATGGGCAAAGTGCTTCCTAACACCTGAGGTCTTGAATGCCGGAAGACAAAAGATAACATGAGGAATGACAAATGGAGCAGCCAGGGGCTAGCCATGATAGGCCCTGTAACTATGGACTTCATCCAAGAGCAATGAGAAGTCACGGCAGGGATTTAAGCAGGGGTTACATGATGAGAGGTCTGGTTTAAAAGGCGGAAATCAATTTGCAAAGGAGCCAGTCTAGGGACAGGGGATCAGTGAGGCTACATGGTAGATCCCAAGTAAAGGATGGGGTTTTATGCAGAAATACAGGGACAGGGAAATAGAAGTGCTTCATTGGAGAGAAATTTCAGAGGTAGAATCATCTGTGAGAGATGGTCATTCTTCTGCTCTGCTTTGAGCCATACGAAGAATGATGGTGCCAGTAGCTGAGAAAGGGGACAGCAATGGAGTAGCAAGTTGGAGACATGGAGGGAGATTGGAGAAGGAGGGACCTGAGTTTGTTTTGGGTAGAGTGAGAGAGTCCTTTATTGTCCAGACTGACACACATTTGAAAATAAAAGGAGGCGCTATTAGTGTTATTACAACAACATAAACTGAGCCTGTACCTGGCAAACCAGATATATAGTCATTCTAATCTGGAGACATATTGAGATTGAAGGTACCAAGAAGTTATTCAAGTGAAGACGTCGAGTAGGCAGCAGATATATGTGTCTGAACTTGAGATGAAATTCTTGACCAAAGAGTTTTCTATCAATAAAACAATTAAGGAAGTTGTTTCTTTCTGATTACTTTATGGTGTTTACTTAGGACACATTTTATGGCTGTTGTCATGGTAGATGTCAAAATAAACTGGCAGCTAAGGATTGTTGTCCTTTCCTTATAGTATATGGCATATCAGGTGATCCAGGAATGCCCCTGGATGAGACCAGGAGAACTGTCTCCAGATTGAAGTTAGAGCCAGGATGAAATATAATCAAAGGCAACTTGACTGAGGTCAGATTTTGATGGGGGTCAATTAAGAGAGAAAGGATGTATGAGCACACATTATATCCCTAATCCTAGATGGGGAAAAAAACCTCATCTACTGACTCTGGATTAGAGGCATCATTTTATATCTGGATGACAGCATGCTGTTGCCTTGGCTGTTATAATCATTAGCAATTATCATTATTATTATGACTGATGCCAAACTAATGCTAAGCATCAGTCTTTGTCAACACCAGCATAAAAGAATTCATATATTAAAGTTCTTTCCACTTTTGGTTCTTTCTCATTTTGAAGGCAAAATCTGAAATAACATGAAGACATTTATTGCTGTCACCTACAAGCTGGTTATATCATAAGAGAAAGCTATTTTAGAGAAAGCTCCAACAATGAAGGATTCATACAGCATGTCTGCAGAATTAGTGTCCCATTAATATTAAAGGTTTTAATTATTATTTGATAATTATTTAATAATACAGAGAATTACTTCTCTTATACTGACAAAATTGCAGCAAGTGAAAATTCAAGAGTTACCAGGTAGAGACTCAGGCTTCTCTTAGTGGCCAAGCCACCATGACCCCTCTGTTTGTTGCATATGCTGTCTTAACTGCAAAGTAATTGATAACACTTTCTCAGTGACTGATCTCTGTAGCAATCTAGAGAGTCTCCATCAGCACTCCAATTCACTATTCCCTTGGCATGGCTGCTGCTGGCAGAGAGCTAACAGCTGCTGAGAAAATGGTGATCTCAAAAAAGCAAAGGGAAATGACCCAAATGGCATCCCAAGTGGAATGGGTGAACAAATTGGGTATGTTCATATAATGGGTTACTATAAAGCAATGGAAATAAAAGAACCACAGCTACCACATCAATGTGGATGAAGCTTAAAATGCACAATATTGAGTGAAAGAAAGAATCAGAAAAGAATACATAAAGTATTGTTCTAGAATCAAAAATTGGACCTGAAATACCGATACGTGTATATAGCTAATAACCCCATAAAGAAAAGCAAGGAAGTGATTGTCACGAACATCAGGACAGTGTTTACCCCAAGGAGAGGAGAAGGTCATTGACTGGGAGGGACTCATGGGGTATCCAGGATACCACAAGTGTCCTATTTCTTGATATGGTTACTGGCTGCATGGGTGTTTACTTTACAATTATTTGTTGAACAGTGCATTTGTATTCTACACATTTGCCTGAATGTGTGCTCTACTTCACAATTTAAAAAAAAAAGATAAAGAGACTACTAAAGTAGTAATATAGAGGAGCCTAAATCTGTACATTCTTAGAATTCTAACTACATTGACTTATTCAAAGCCAACATGAATTCTTCCAGTTCTAACTTTTCTTCCTTCCATCCAGAGCTCTTTGCCACTGCTAACTCCCTCTCAGATAGCTCTTTAATTCCACTCAACTCTCCACTACCCCTAACCCCACCCACAGTAGAATCTCACACCCTGGACCCTCTCTTGGTTTCTGACACAATGGGAGGTCACCTCTTGGTATGGCTATTGGGGAACATAGAAAAGCCACCACACTGTCTCACAGCAGTACTGGGGAAGAGGCTCCGTAGTGAGAATGGCATCTCACCCAACTTACAGTATTGGCAATGTAGCGCCCCCCTCCCGCTCTGCCACAGTTTCTTTGAAGAATGAGGGATTTATAGGCCTCCTTTGCTCTTTCAGAATGAAGGGGCCAAGCTCCTCCTCACAGCTGACATCCCATACAGGCCAGCACCACATTTAACATAAGGAGAATTAGCACTATGGTGTACTTCCTGTCACCTGTTCTAGAACATTCTACAACAGTCTCAACCCTCATTATGAATATGGGACAAAGATCCCTGCCTCAAAGAACAATTTGAAGGACCAAGCCCTATAAGACAATCTTTTTTCTTAGTCTCCTGAGTGTCACCTTTGCTAGTAGAGTTCAAGCTTTTTCCCAACTGGGCCCACAAGAGTCTACAAGAAGCAGCAGTGTGGTGAGAATCATGTTGAAAAAGCTCATACCTGTTACAAACCTAGTTTCCTTTCAGTATAACAGGATTACACCTTGCTACCCAGGATTTGAGGGTCTTCAGTAAGCTTCAGGGCTGCACAAACCACTACACTGTCTCCTGAGATTACTTCACAAAAGGATGCATTTCCAAAGATGATCAGATAGTCTGTACAAAGCATACATGTGAGCTCTACCTTGAATTTATTCTATTACCTTGGATTTGAAATCATCACCTTTGATCTTAACTTCAGTTTTCTATGGTAACCATGGTTTCAGAATCCTCCTTTCAATTACTGTGAGCAGTTGCATAAAGGAGATGTTGGGTTTAATCTCTTAAGACCCATCTGAAATTTCTGCACTGGTCTGAGTGGCAATTCACTTAAAAAAATTAATATCAGATCCTGCTTTCCAAGGTAGACAGTGCCTGTCAGAGCCCAGCAGTTTCCATTTTAGGCCAGTCAAGTTGGCAGAGGGCTCAGACCTAAACAGCCTTTGTCCCAGTCTAAAAACATCTCTTCTTTCTCCAGTTACTGCCTTCCCTTGGCCTCCCAGCCTCAGAGAACTTTAACACCGCATTTGTGAAGAAAATGTATTTTCCAAGACTGCCTCTTTAACCATCTATCTTCTGGCTTTCCAGAGTCCTTTGGGTCAAGCACACAATTCAGACCAAGACCACCTTAACTTCTGAAGAGCTAGCTCCTCCTATCATTCTGTAGTACCCCTCCAATGGGTTCCCCTTCTCCCTCCTCCACTGTCCTCCCAGTCAAACTCTTCAAGACCCAGCCCAAGCTCCATTGCACCCTGGCCATCCCAACCCACAAGGGCTTCTCATTGCCCTGAAGCTGGGAGTTCCCTGTCTCTGCCTCTCTGAGCACTTCATTTCAGTGTTGCCTTGTATTGCTGTTTATTTCTTCTTAAATTGAACTGGTTTGCCAGTCTTGGTTATCACTTCCCTGAGAGTGGAACCCTGTACAAAACTCTATGCACAAATGATGCCTGCACTGTACTGGGTATTCAGCATTGGTGTGTTGAGTAAAGGCTCAGTTTTTTAAAAATTCACCCTTAATCTTCATTCAGCCCACATGGGCCTCCCCTTTTTCTCTTCACCTGATTCATCTTCTCTAACCACTGCCTTAACACACCCAAGCTCAAATCAAAGAGCTTTGCTTTCTTGTTCCCAGGAAGTTTTCTTAGTACATGCCACCTTCTTTTGACAACTTTACAACACAGTCTTTGAAATTCATCCTTTTCCCAACTTTTTGCAATAAATATTTGCTTGTGTTTAGCTCAGTAGTATAGCTTTTACTTTTCTATCTCACTCTATTAGACTAGGAGAATCCTAAGGACAAAACTATGCCTGTTTTATTACTTAGCCCTGAGGGCTGCACTTTCATGGGAACTCAGAGGCCTTTCCTGATTCGCTGATTGACAGCTTTAGGTATAGATTCACAGGAGCCTTCTGCCTCAGACAGTACCATTTTTCTCATTCTAATCCCAGTGAACCCCCTTAGTCATACCACTACACCCTCTTGCTCCAAACAGTCCCTACCTCATACCACATCATCAACTGTTCTTTGAAATCCTCCCATTGCTGACTCATCCCATAGTCTTTGGTTAAAACATTATTTCACATTAAGTGGAGACTTCCAGTCAAGATGGAGGTATAGGTAGACACGCTTCACCTCATTGCACAACCATAAGGAGGAAACAACTAACTTGAAAATAAAAACACCCAGAATTGTACAGAAGTTGGACAACCGAGGATTTAAAGAAGGTATATTCATCCAAATGGGTAGGAGGGGTGGAGACAGGGAGTCTAGGAGGAAAGGACACAGTGTGGTGGGGCTGAGCAGGGGGACAATGAGGCAGTGACCAGAGGAACAAGTGGTCCCACATTCACATGTGTTGGATAAAAATCAGGGAGACACCTTGTGAGCCAGTGACCCCACACCCTGGCAGACTGCAGACTAGGGTTCCAGCCCTGGGAAAATAAAGCCTCATATTTCTGGCTGTAAACCCAGTGGGGCCTGGAGCAGCAGAAGAAACTGCCCATTTCTCAGGAGAGCCAAAACATGTGCAAACCCACCCACTCTGGAAATCAAAACCAAGACAGCAGCTGGAGGGGTTCCAGTTGCATACAGGAAGTGGATGAAGTGATTGGAAAGGGGGCAAGTGACAGGTAAGCCCCAAGAGGTCAGCTATCAATGGCATTGGCCCTTCTACAACCCCTCCCCTGCCCACAGAACCACAAATAGTGAAGCAGGTTGCCCTGCCCTGGCCAACACACAAGGCTCCACCCCATACAACTTAACAGGTTAACAGGTGTGCTAAGGCAGGAAATCAAAGTGGATTTACCTAGTACATAGACACAGGGAGGCTGCCAAATGAGAAGAAAAGAAATATGGCCCAAATGAAGGAACAGAACAGAACCTCAGAAAAACAACTAGGTGATGAGGATATAACCAACCTATCAGACACAGAGTTCAAAACACTGGTGGTCAGAATGCTCAAAGATGGAGGTGTAGGTAGACACACTTCACCTCAAAGATCTCAGTGAATATGGCAAAAGCATAAGGGAAGAAATGAAGGCTATGCTAAAGGAAATAAAAGAAAAATCCACAGGAAACCAACAGTGAAGGGAAGGAAGATGGTCTTCAAATCAATGATTTGAAACATTAGGAAGAAATACAACATTAAGCAGAACAAAATTGAGAAATAAGAATTCAAAAAAAGTAAGGCAAGTTTAAGCAGACTCTGAGACATCTCCAAAAGAGCCAACATTCAAATCATAGGAATGCCAGAAGGAGAAGAAAAAGAGCAAGAAATTGAGGACTTATTTGAAAAAATAATGAAAAAGAACTTCCCTAATTTGTTGAAGGAAATAGACATAGAAGTCCAGGAAGCACAGAGAGTCCTAAACAAGTTGGGCCCAAGGAGGTCCACACCAAGACACATCATAATTGAAATTCCAAAGGTTAAAGAAAAGAATCTTAAAAGGAGCAAGAGAAAGGCAGAGAGTTCCGTACAAAGGAGTTCCTATAAGACTATCAGCTGATTTTTCAAAAGAAACTTTGCAGGCAAGAAGAGACTTGCAAGAACTGTATAAAATTATGAAAAGCAAGGACCAACAACCAAGATTACTCTATCTAAAAAACCTACCATTTAGAATTAAAGGACAGATAATGTGCTTCCCAGACAAGGTAAAGCTAAAGGAGTTCATTATCACCAAGCCCTTATTATATGAAATGTTAAAGAGTCCTAAGAAAAAGATCAAAATTATGAACATTAAAATGACAACTAACTCACAACTATCAACAACTGAATCTAAAAAACAAAACAAAAACAAACTAAGCAAACAACTAGAACAGGAATAGAATCATAAGTATGGAGATCATTTGGAGGGTTATCAGTGGGGAGGGAGAAGGGGGAGTTGGGGGATCAAGAAGCATAAATTGGTAGCTACAGAATAGACAGGGGAATGTTTAGAATAGTATAAGAAATGAAGAAGCCAAAGAACTTATATGCACAACCCATGAACATAAACTAAGGAACAGATTGTTGGAGGGAAGAGGGTGCTGGGTAGAAGGGGGTAAATGGGGGGAAATTGGGGCAACTGTAATAGCATAATCAATAAAATATACTTTAAAAAATATTATTCCAATACCAAGCACTAGACTCATGATATCTATTTAAATTTAAATTAATGACCATTAAAAACAGTTTATTTTCTCAGTCACACTAGCTACATTTCACAGTGTGGCTACTATATTGAACAGTACAGATATAGAATATTTTGAACATCACAGACAGTTCTATTGGACAGTGCACTTAGAGCCAGCAAGAGAAGTAGTGAGACAACAGGACAAAGAAGGATTTATGGAGCCAACAGGACTCATCTAGTTCATTTCAGAGTTCTTAGAGACCTGTGTGTCTAAACTCCTCTGAGGAATATGGTAGTTCATTTTCCCATTTTGTTTTATTTTCCATCAATTTTGAGGAGAGTCTTTTCATAACCCTCTGGGTAACCTATTGAACCTGTCACAATCAACATGGCCAGAAAGTTCTCCCTGAAGTCTAACCTTGTTTGTGGAATCCTTTGCCTGCCTAAGGCATCTGACCTGGGCAGCCCAATATATGTGCATCTTTAAATATCTATTTTCTTCATTTTGTTAACACCATTCACTGCATTTTCAGTTTTATGCTTTACTCCACTGAGAGTCTTTTGTACTACTTGATCCTGGGGTAAGCATATGATTATAGACCCAAGTTTGTAAGTAAAATAATTAGTAACCTAAATTTCAGATCTTCAGAAGTGTTTGGAGAGGGCAAAATGGAGCAAAGCCAGAAAAACACACAAGACATTTTCACCTTTCCCTAAAATGTAGTTATTTATATGGGTTGGATTTGGGGATTTGTTGGCTTATTGCGTTCTCTCTCTCTCTCTCTCTCTCTCTCTCCACCTCCAACACTTCTTACTCTTTTTTTCATCTCTGGTACTGCCATCACTGACATGGAGATTCTCTTCTCTCATCATACATCTACTACATAGAAGAAACTGCCTGTACAATTCATAGTTACATAGAACTTTTTGAGAATACATATCCTGGCCCCCGGTGGTGTTCATAATGTTTCTTTTACATGCTTTCAAGCACGAGGCAAAGCCCCAAACCATTCCAAGCATTACTAAAGAAATTTAGTATCAGCTTAATTTGATCCCTGTAAAAGCAACTGAAAATTTTTCATCTTGATCCTGCTAAGAAAGTAGTAAATCATATGAATGATAGAAAATATGCTTGCATTTCTAATAATAATTCCAAAACAGATGGTTCCTATTTGCAACCATCACAATTAACATACCACTAGAAATCCACCATGGCTCACCACAATTCAGTTTTATGCAAACATCTTCTGCTGCCCTTTATCTGTATCTAAAGAATATATTCCTCTTGTCCATTTGGTTCTTGGAGTGGGGGAAGCCCTGCTCTCTCAAATACTTACACTCAGCCTTGCATGGAGCCTCCATGCAATTACACACACACACACACACAAAAACCCTCTAACCCTTACTCCTAGATGATTTCTCAATATCCCAGTAGAAAAATGTTTTGTAGTAGGAAAACTGTGCCTTTTTTTCTCCTCTCACAAAAAGCAGTAGTTGTATTACTCCTGTAACATAAAGTATATGTCCTTCAGTACTAATACCCCATGTCATTGCAGCCAAATGAATTTACTTTAAATGCTGTTGACAAGGAAACCCTCTGCTCAAAAGTAATCATGACCATTCAGTATTTCAGTTGTTTCATATCAGAGCTCATTGGTATTTGCATACATTAATGGGGATTCCACACCATCTTTAACAAATCCACCACTGCAGACTATTTTTGAAGACACATGGGCTGCTTGTCAAGGAACAGTAAGTTTTTTAAATTACAAAGAGACACACATGGCTATAGAGAAGCTTCAGCTGCCGCAGCAGCCCCCACTGTCACCAGGCCTCTGATGGAAGGGAAACTAGGATCAAACCAATGCACAGAAGGAGCTGATTGTGACTTTTTTAATGAGAGAGAAAGCTCTATCTCTGCTCTATTGTCTTGTGTGTTTAACAACTTGGGTTCTGTATTTGTATTATTGCAGGATTTTCTCCAGGAAAATTGGGCTCATCGGGACATTTACACCTTCTCACTCATACACATCTGGACATGTTATATCTGAAAATTGGGAAATGCAAGTGCATTCACAGACCATACAAAAAATGAGAGTAGGAAATGCCAAGTTCATTCATTCTGCAAAAGAAGCAAATGAATGAAAGGGTGAGCCGAGTGCTAATAATGTACCACGAATCCAGATTAAAGTGTCAGTGCTTCTGCTCAGTCTCTGAGCAGCTGAAATGCTTCTCTGGTTTTTGATTAGGAAAGGGAAGATACTTAAAGAGATGTGAGCTGCATACCCATGATACATTCTCAGAAACCAACCACATGTCAAACCAGTAACAGATGATGCTGGCAGGCATTGCATGCCAGGCTGAAGCCCTTAGCAAAATCAGGAGGCAGATCAATTGGTGTTTCCAGGAGTCTTTCTCAAGGTTCTCAAGCAGTCCACCTCATGCCCAGCTTTCCTCAGTTTACTAGCAGGACACATGTAGAACCTGTAACACCAGCATCCTCTCAGTGTCACACAGAACCCATTTCTCCCTTCAGTGAGCAGCGCTCCTCACTCTCATCATTCTGACCCTTACTGCCTCAGTGAGTACCAACACGGGAAGACGCGTCACCTCCTCACTAGGCAGACACCTCTGCCCTATAAGGGAAATGCCTGTCATTCCTTTGCAATGAGCCCATTACCAAGAAAAGCAAACACAATTAAATTATCAATCAGTTTGTCCTGACATTGATTATAAATATTTCATGACCTGATCCCAGACAGAAGCCTGGAGAGACTCCCCAGAGTTTTCCCACTTAAACGCAGACTGCATTTTTCTCTTCCCCTGGGAACTTCAAACACCTCCCGGGTGCCTTCTTCCCAACATTCCATTGTCTTGGTTACGTCTTTTGCTGTGCAGTTTTCATTTGTTTTATTTTATTTCTATTTATTTCTTTTTGCTTTTGTTGCTTGTGCTTTTGGTGTCATATCCAAAAAAAATATTACCAAGACCAATGTTAAGGAGATTTTTCCCTGTGTTTTCTTCTAGGAGTTTTATGGTTTCACATGGTATATTTGAGCCTTTGATCCATTTCAAGCTTTTTGTGAATGGTGTAAAATAGGGGTCCAATTTCATTCTTCTCCATGTGATTATCCAACTTTCACACAACCATTTATTAAGGAAAGTATATTTTCCCTATTCAGTATTCTTGACTCTTTTGTCAAATATTAGTCAGTTGTATATGGAAGGATTTATCTCTGGGTTCTCAATTCTTTATTTTTTTCCTTAATTTTTATTTATTTATTTATTTATTTTAAAGATATTTTATTGATTATTCTATTACAGTTGTCCCATTTTCCCCCTTCATTCCCCTCCACCCTGCACACCCTCTCCCACCCACATTACCCCCTTTTAGTTCATGTCCATGTGTCATAATTCTTTAGCTTCTATATTTCCCATACTGTTCTTGCCCTCCCCCTGTCTATTTTCTACCTACCATCTATGCTACTTATTTTCTGTACCTTTTCCCCCCTCTCTTCCCGTCCCACTCCCCTGTTGCTAACCCTCCATGTGATCTCCATTTCTGTGGTTCTCTTCCTGTTCTATTTGTTTGCTTAGTTTGTTTTAGGTGTAGTTGTTAATAACTGTGAGTTTTCTGTCATTTTACTATCCACCCTTTTTATTTTCTTTTTCTTAGATAAGTCCCTTTAGCATTTCATAAAATAAGGGCTAGGTGATGATGAACTCCTTCAACTTGACCTTATCTGAGATGCACTTTATCTGTCCTTCCATTCTAAATGAAAGCTTTGCTGGATAGAGTCATCTTGGATACAGGTCCTTGCCTTTCATGACTTGAAATACTTCTTCCCAGCCCCTTCTTGCTTGCAAGGCCTCTTTTGAGAAATCAGCTGACAGTCTGATGGGAACTCCTTTGTAGGTTACTGTCTCCTTGTCTCTTCCTGCTTCTAAGATTCTCTCCTTCATTTTTACCTTGGCTAATGTAATTATGATGTGCCTTGGTGTATTCCTCCTTGAGTCCAACCTCTTTGGGACTCCCTGAGCTTCCTGGACTTCCTACAAGTCTATTTCCTTTGCCAGATTGGGAAAGTTCTCCTTTATTATTTGTTCAAATAACTTTTCACCTGTTGCTCTTCCTCTTCCCCCTCTGGTACCTCTATAATTCAGATATTGGAACATTTAAAGATGTCCTGGAGGTTCCTAAGCCTCTCCTCATTTTTTTGAATTCTTGTTTCTTCATTCTTTTCTGTTTGGTTGTTTCTTCCTTCTGGTCCACTCCATTGATTAGAGTCCCAGTTTTCTTCCCATCACTATTGGTTC
>PVIA01014457.1:0-26988 GCA_004024845.1 Tonatia bakeri
AAAGCCCATGCAGCCAAATATCTGTCCACACATACATTTCAAGACTATATTCAGTTTTGAACTCCTGTTTTAAATATCTTTTAGAATTAATGGATTTTTGTGCATGGTGCTTGGCATACAACATTAAAAAAAATAAAGTTAGAAAAAGTCAGAGATCTGTTTCCTACAATAGTACAGAGAATCCTTTGAAAAACTACTCCTTTATCTTCTCAGTGAGGCAGGGACGTATTCCTTTGAAAAGAAAAATTTGGAATTCTAAAGCCGTTCTTGCCAATTCCTGCAAATACAGCACTCTGATTTCACACCAGGTTATTAACAAAGACATGGAGTTTGAATAATGAAAAGAAGGAAGGACACAGCAAGAAAGAATGTTGCTATGCTACATTAAATTTCCCTCTTGGATCTCAGAAATGTCCTTTTCTCCAGTGAGCTGGATAAAGTTTCATTATAAAAATAAGAGGTAGTATAGAAAATCTGAGAGATTTTTGTCCCAAAATGTGCAGCTGGCATCTTGAAGAAAGTTTTATCAGATTCTAAATTATTTTAGTTAACACAATTGCCAGTTTCTCTTTGTTTGGGGCTTGACAAAAATTGGTTTGATATTGTATTTAACAAAGATTTAAGGTATGTTCTGAGTCATAGCCCATGTTGTAAGCATTCTATGAATACTAACTAATTTCATGTCCACCATCCTGTGAGGTATGTGACCTAATATTAGGTCATTTCACAAGTGAGGAAACTGAGGCATAGAACAATTATATAAATTTCCTAAGAATACTCAGCCAGTGTGTGACAATGTGGATTGTCAAACACAGTAAGCCTTACTCAAGATTCTGTGTTCCTAATAACTTTGCTATGCTGCCTGGTATATGTAAGCATGAATACAACATGGGTTTTAGGAAATATTAGGTTGTTTTTGACACCATTGTGTTTGGTCACCATTATTCTCTAGTTGACCATATTGTCACCCTTGGCAGCATATTAGAATCACTGAGAGAGCTTTTTAAACTCAGGTAGCTCAGGCAGACCCCTTATCTGGTAAATCAGTGGGATCCAGGTACCAGTAGTTTTTAAAGCTCCTCAGATGATTCCAGTATGCAGCCAAGGCTGAGATGCCCTGATCTAGGAGACAATGCATTACCGATAGCCATTACTTTACTAGAAAAAGAGCACTGTGGCCATGTCTTGATTCATTTCACTGAGTTTTCTAAGAGATGAACTTATTCACAAAAGAGCAATCTTATTTCAAATGGAGGCAGTGTAAGTGTGTGAAAATGGCTCCTTATGAAGATTCTGTTTCTGACAATATTTTAGAAGATTAGGGGGATGTGGAACCATTTGTGTTAATATAATTTAATCAGCTGTTTTACTTTATTACTTGGGTGAATGGAATAGATGTTCTTCCTCAAATCAGAGCCCAGTTGGTTTTGATCTACATCTGAATCTCCAGGTGAATCCTTCTAGAGGTAACAGAAAATCATTGGCAGTAGGGAAGGAAAGTCATGTCTTAGCCAGATGGTTGAACAGTGTCGTGAGGCTTAGGCTGCAATATCTTCAGTTCTCTATGGGAACTGTAGAACTATTTTTTTTCTTTCTTTGACTAGACATAGAAGGGAAACATTGAGCATGTGAGAATTTGGAATGAGTACTTCTATTGGAGCAGCATTGTGAAATTAAATAGCAAATTCCCTTTTAAGAAAAAATGACTTTCAGTCACAATGGTGTGAGCATAGCACGCATAACATTTAAGGAAATCTATCAATCATGGGTCAGTAGTTAATGGTAAACATTTCTGCTGTTTCACATGAATCATGCTGAGAATGTGAACCTGTTATTTGGGGTATTTGTTTTGGAATTGTTCAAACAAGACTTAAACATGTCAGCGAGTTGATTAGCACACTCTCTTCTGTTTAGACATCTCAGTTTGTCTCAGAAGTCTTTTGTCTCATGGGAATACCACTGGTAGAGGAGCACAAGGGTATTTCTTATTATGGCTGCACATGAAAGATAATTACAGAAGGTCCTGTTTCTGTTTGTTCCTGTTGTAAAGTGTCTTCTGGAGTTGCATTTCTATGATGGCTGTCTTGGGGCATATAAAAGGATTGTGATAACTGGAATAGACTGTCTACTGCTATTTTGGGGAACAACAGATGACTGATACAAATTCTGTGGAATTTGTAATATAATCTATGACCCAAATAATGCTTTTAAATTGCAAAATGTATCCTAAATACAGAAGCCTGTTCAGTAGCAATAATACAGTATAGAGAATAACCACCCATGTGCCCCCACCCCAGTTTAAGAAATGGAAAAATAGCAGCTCCTTAAAGGTGTCCTTCCCCACTTGCATAATACTCCTTCCCTCCACAGATAACCACTACCCTGACTTGTGTTGCTTATTTTTGTACCTTTCTTTTTATTGTCCCTATGTATGTATGAATCCCTAAATATTATATATATTTTTTGTTTTGAAAACCAAGAAGCAAGCACAAACCTAGCTGTGTAAGGAAAAGGAGGCAATGCTTCTTATTGATTAAAGTCCCAAGAGAAGGGAAGTGAGCCAAGTCTCTGGGAGAAGTCTGGGTTCAGATGCCATGAGGTTAATCTGGGGAAGTGGGTGGGTAAGGCCATGTGTAAATCCAAGGGAAAAAATGGGCCCAACATCAAGATATCTGGTGGTGCTATAGTATAGGGCTAGGTACTACATGCCCAGCAGGAAGATATTGGGGAATATGCCAGGGGGTGGTCTCTACTTTTCAGCTCACTGGGACCTTCCTCCAGCTCTCAGGAATAGGTCACAGCAGAATGCTGCCATGGAGTGAAATGGAGTCCCAGGCAGCAGAGCATGGTGGGGAGAGTGGGGCAACTATTAATCATGGTGAGGAAAAACAATACAGTAAGGATCTGTACCCTCCTCACTCAGTCATTCCGTCCTCAGATTTCATGGCATCAAGCATCTTGTGGTGATAGTCCTCAGCATACCCATCTCCGGAGTCACCCTGCTCCAATCTGGACTGGTTGCCCTCTTTTTACTTGCCCAACTACCATCCTGGGCTCATCCTTCACTCATCCAGAGCTTCCCTTGATCTCTCCTGTCTTACAGCTGCTTTTTCTTCAATTGTGTCTTTCTCGTTGCTTGTTCTGGTGACGCACATCCTCAAGTAACTGTATAAGAAAAGGTATGTGGGAAGTAAATTTTCTGAGGCCTTACATGCCTGAAAATGTATATTCTACCATTATGCTTGATTGGCAGTTTGGGAATAGAATTCCAAGTTAGAAATCAAAGTTCTGAAGGGAAATTAACACATTGCTTTACTTCCCTCTCTACTACTGGTCTTGAGAAGTGTGAAGCCATTCTGATTCCTTATAGGCTATTAATGGCCTGATTTTCTTTTCTCTGGAAGCTTGTAAAGTGTTTTTGTCCCCAAGGATTAGAAATGCCTCACTAATGGACCAATGGGTGGGTTTGTTTTAATCCTCTGTGCTAGATGGTCTATAACATATTCTGTACCACTTCATTCTGACACCCCATCTTCTTCTGTTCTGGACATTTTTTTGTTGAATATTCCTTTTATTCTCCATTTTTCTCTTCTAATTCTGCAACTAACATTCAGGAGCTAGATTCTCCATTGCAGTTATTTAATTTTCCATTCTTCTTTTATTTTTCATCTTTGTATTTTTCTAATTTGGGAGACATATCTCTTGCACTTCTATTGCTTTTCATTTCTCATATCATTTTTCAATTCTGAGAATGATTGTTTTACATTTATAATTTTGTAGGTTTTGTTTTCTATCATTTACTTATTTCATAAATATAATATTATTCCTCTCCAAGGATAGTTATGATCTGTATTTGCTTAACTTTTCTCATAACTGTGTAGTCTCTGTTCTGTACAAGTTGTTCTTTTGTGTTTGTCTTCATCTCTTTCCTTTTTTGTTGGAAAAATGATTTCAAACCATCAGAGAGAAAAGCTGTCTGTTAATCCCTCTTTGCTTGGGGACTAGAAAGCTGTTGTGAAGCTCTGAGCAGGTGGGTGGAGCTTGTTGAATTTATTTCACCACAAGGTGATCTGGGTTGGGCATTTGTTGGAAGACCCTAATGTCTATATCTTTAGGTCTTTCCCCTGGGATTGCTTCGATGCCCTGGAAAAGCCTTTCGGTTTCCTGCTGGGATGGGTGGGTCTGGTGTTCAGTCTGGAGGCTCCTGAGAAAGGGGACTGAGGTGCAGGCTATCTCTGCATTCAGGGTTCAGCATGCATCTTTCTGGTCACTTAATGCCCTTCTTTGCACTATAGTATCCATGGTCCAACTATACCTCCCAAAACAGATGCTCTGTGTTTTGCCCTATTCAGGAAATAACCCTCTGGATGTTTGCCTGGGTGGGGAAAGGGCAGTCACTTACTGGAATGGAGATTTTCCCCCCAGCCATTTGCACTTTTGCCATCCTATTTATCCCCAGGTCTGGGGGAGCTTGGTGCCCATGTTTAGCTTTTCTCTCTGATGGTTTGAAATCATTTTTCCCCTCACTTGCTGAATTGGTTACTGCTTATCTTTCTGCTTTGCAGCTTCCAAAACTTTGCTGCTATCTATCCCTCTTCTTTTCTCCTAGGTTTGTCTTTTACAAAAAGCTGTTCCTTTATGTGGTCTTAGTGGGGTTACAGGTCAGTGAAATTAGGTGCATGTGTTCAGTCCACCAAATTAAACTTAAAGCTGGAACTTCTCTTTCTTTACTGGATCCAGTACATTTCTACCTACTTGAGGCCAAAATCCAAGTCCATTAACAAGGTTTCTGACCATTTATTAAGCACCTTTGTGCTAGGTGCTGTTGAGCCCTTCACATGTATAAACATGCAAATAGAATGGATATTACCCTTGGTTTACAAAAGACAAAATTGACCCTCAGATAAATCAGCACACCCAAGGTCACTGCTAAAAAGTGGCAGTGCTGGGATATGAATCCAGTCCAAGATCTGGGTTTTAAAACCCTGTGAAAGTTGTTAACAAGCCCAGCACTTTCCTTATACCAGGAGCTGGTTTGAACTAATGCCTGTGAATTCTATGGTGATCTCTGAATTAATTTAATTTGAAAGAGAAAAATATTCTGGTATGTATTAGGATGAGTAACCTTGCCTGGGCTTTTGGAAAGTGAATGGGGAACCCAGAAAGTGTGAGAAGCTCTTGCTTTTCTCAGCTGCAGTGCTTCATGCCACCCTGATAACTTGGTGTGTGGCTGAAGGTCATTCATATAGACACCGTTGTACCGTCTATCCAGAACAAAGCATGCATGGTTTTCTGGCCCACCCAGTAGAATGTGTGTCCTACTGACTGTGCTGTAATGAGGGACTTTTTGTGTATGGCTACAAGGCTAGGTAACTCATTGCCAATTCAATGTCAAGAACACTAGCATCTCATTTCTCTATTGACAGTTTTGCTTTTTTTCTGCAACAGCATGAAGCCATTGTTGCAAAATAAATACAGCAGTAAATGGGTAAATGGAATGTTTAGAATCTTTTGCGATTGAATTATTTCTTATGGTTTGTTGCAAACCTTTTTCAAACCAATATTTTAAACAAAATGATAAATCAAAGAAATTATGCTTCGGAGCTATAATGTTGCCAATAGATTTAAGAATTGATTAGTGAGATTTGTATATTAGAATATTAGAAATACTGGTAAACAATGAGACCTATTTTTTTAATGTTGAGGGTGCTATTCTTATAACAGGTTTCAGAGTTAGTGAGCTTTCTAAGCACAGCTACTTGCTTATTAAGAATAAGATCCTGTTTATATTCTTTCCCATAAGTATAGCTAGTCCTTTGCCTTTAAGAATGCAATACAAAACACAAATACCTGAAAATAAGCTTTTGTGGGGGGTTTTTTAAGTGCAAAGAAACATTAACCTAACTCTTCACTCTTGAAATTAGCTGGGGTTACATTTTAATACAGCGTTTCAACCCAAATTATTTCTAGTCTCTATGGAGAGAACTCTTTTCACTTAAAGGGATTAAAAGAGTGCTGGACCAATTTCAGTTGCTTTAAAATGCACATTTGGGACCATTTTATGTTCCCTCCAATTCCAAAGCAAAGAACATTACAAGGACACTCTGTAAACTGCTTTACAGTGTTGCCTTTCAGATTTAACTAGATCTTTACCTAGGAGAGAAAACAATAGATAACATATGCCTTACATATTTGATTTGGGAGAAACAAAATGCTTTACATTTTAATTTACCTTTTAATATTTTTCATCATGGGAATATTATATTTTCCATTCTTATTACCCAAATAAAAATATTTAGTTGCCTCATATCAGAAAAGTCTGTTATACCAAAATGAGATTTTCAACCAGAAGAGAAATTTAGAACTTACTGACACAGATCTGTAATCTTGAGGTCACCATCCCTTTAGAGCTTGCATGAAGGGACTTATACTGGAAAAAGCCTGGGCTTTGGAGTTAGATATAGGTTTTAATTCTGCCCACACCTTGCATACTTGAAAAAGCCATTTGATTCCTCTGGCATTGTTTCTGCATCAGTAACATGGAAATGAGATAATTCCCAAATTGCATGGTCATTGAAAGGTTTAGTGGGAATACACATGGGGGACCGACTATTGCAACTGGTGTATAATTGGGGGCTCTAATAATATAACACCAACTGATAGTGTATACTGCCTGTTAGCCTCCATTCTAAGGGTTTTATGTGTGTTAACATATTGAAGCCTCACAACCTTCTAAAGCAGGTACTATATTAGTATCCCTTTTATAGTTGAGGAAACTGAGGCACAGAGAATTTTGTAAGCTCAGGGTAAGTGGCAGAGCTAGGATTTAAACCTATACAGTCTGATTTCAGAGCTTTTTGTCCTAACTGCTATGTCTTAACTGCTTCACAATGGTGGCTGATAATGATGTATTGGATTGTGGTCATCTGTAGGGTGGAGTTCCTGCCTCATTCATCTGTGTGGCTCCCCTCACATGTTTTTTTTATAATAGTAGGTGCTCCATAAGTGCTTGCTGAATGAGAGTAGGAAAAAATTTCCATAACTTAACTGCACAAAACATGTTTTTCTTCAGAACCACTCTACTCAATTTCCCTGATTCCCTATACACACTCCCTTCCTCTTAGAATGTGGGTACAAAAACATGTGTCGGTATTTCTACTGAACTTTCTATAGCACAGGGCTGATTCCCATTTCCAACCTGGCCCTAACTGTCTCAAAGTGACTGAAATATTTGCTTGATAAATACACATTCTTGAAAGCTATTCTTCTAGAGTAGGAGTTGCTACCACTATGCTTCTATAAAGGGTCAGACAGTAAATGTTTTAGACTTTGCAGGCCATAGGGTCTCTGTCACAAACTCTCCATTGTAGCTTGAAAGTAGCCACAGACAATAAATAAATGGATGGGTATGTCTGCGTTCCAAGAAAACTTTATTTACAAAGAGAAGTTGATTGGCCACATCTGATCTGAAAGCTGTCTTTTGTCAGCCTTGCCAGAGTGCTCATTGCCCCCCTTTGTAGTACTAAAGAATCACCTAGAACATAATTTTTTAAATGAAGATTCCTGAGTATTACTCAATAACATTCAGAAAAAAGATAAAACCATTTCTTTCATACAGATATAAAAATGAACACATTTTAACAATTTTATTTCACTCACATTAAGGTAGCAGTTTGAAGGGAAAAAGTCAAAATGCATAAATTTATATTGATTAAAGGAATTGAATTGCAAATGGAGGCAAAACTGATTTGTTTCTGCAGGTCAGAAGGAAGGTATCAAAACTGGGCAATGACAGTTTTTATATCTATCAGTTACCTATAATTTAGAGAGTTGCAAACTACCACAGGCAATGAAAATTTGGATCCTTATAATCTGGAGGGATGTGCTACAAGTAGATGATGCAGTATTTTCCTTTGAAACAAATATTTTATACACTCCAAGAGACTGGTTTTGTAAGTCTGATGTTAGACTGAGAAATCTGCACTTTGAACACATCTCCAAAGCTTTGGTCCAACAAGAAGGCTTCATACCACACTTTTATGATTGCTGTACACAGGTGCATTGTTTGTTATTTTTCCTGGAAGGCTCCTTTCTGCTCTGCACTCCTTCTCCACTGATTTTGGGAAGTCAACCCTCATCTTGTGAGATTCACCCATCCATTTGACCAGATGATGATGAATACCTTCTTTGCTGTAGGGTGTGGTAGGAATAGGGGAAGGTTGGATATTGAGGAAAACTCACTGTCATCTTCTATCTTTACTATTTGCTCATGTCAGGGAGAAAAACCGAAGCGACGGAGGGAGTCTTAATCTGAACTGATCATAAAAATAACTTGTATGGACTAAGGAAGGGGTATTTGCAGCAGAGTATGATTAAACCTTGAAAGCTCTTAGTGAGGTTGTAGGAAGGTGGAAGAAAGGAGATAGGGAGAATTAGGCCAGCCTGGGAAGGACTGAAGGGCAGACACAGACTGGGAAAGCAGGATGCATGGATTTTATACAGTCAGGAGTACAGAGACCTCAAGCATGTTAGAAAAGTCAGAACTCATTAAGTTGGCAATCCATTTTACATTATTTTCTTGTAGATCTTTAACTGCCAGCAGCCATTCTGCTCCATCAAATGCTGTTCTTTCCTGGATAGAACAGCAAACCTGGTTTGTACATTTCCGGAAGATGGGGAAGTTCAGGAAAACCCCAGACTGTCAGCAAGCTGACTTCCTTTTTACTTATTTTTCTGTGTGTGAAAAAGCAAAGGGACAAATGGGTGGGTGTCCTTGATGCAGGGTCTATGGAAATTACCATCAAGTCAGAGTGATTAAGATCTAATTTCCCTCTGATTTGTTTTTTAGTAGGAACATTCCTTTGTTTCTGAGAGTGAGCATTCGAGAGTAAGGAAGGCTCACTCCCCCACAAGTCTTTCACTGAGTTCTGGCTTCTCAGGTTGTACCCCTAGTCACAGAGCTACCTTGAAAATAGTAGTATTTCATGCTAGTGGGAGAGAACTCATGTGAATTTCTTTTCTCAGTGAGTTCAGCAGTTTAAAGGGAAGATATTTTTTCATTACTTAATTCTCTGAAAGATGCTATACTAGGTAAAGGGTCTTCCAGGGACAGTGGATACAGATCCTGGCTGTGTGGAATTGGGAATACGTGGTCAGAGTCTCTCTGTGGGTGGTGGTGGGACACAAACTGAACAATTAGTTGAGTTATACTGAAAGCTGCTTAGTTTGGCTTTCTGGCCTTGAAATGCTGACTTTGAGCACATTGTGCTCCTCTTACACCTGAGCCTTTCTAGAGATTCCACCCCCATCTTGTCTTTGCTCTGAAACGTCTCAGAATCTGATCATTTTGTTGGCATTGTCAAGTTACCATTTATTCTGAAATCTTAGCTAGCCTACAAATGCAGTTTTCTCCTAATGTCAAGAGCCTGAATGATAAGAATGTCCAGGTGGTAGCCACTTCTGCCCCTGGGATATTCTAAGCTTCATACTTGACCAAGAGGTAGAGGTGGCAGCAGCTATGGCAGCTGTTTGGGATGTGCTTGTGCCAGGAATGTAGCACTATAGTCTGCCCTGCTAGAATTTGAGATGACTGAATATAAAACCCACACTCCTGCCCAGCCCCTGCTGTGTTCACTCTGCTTTAGTACTTGGTCCTAGAAGAACACAGCAATAATGTGCTGTTCTCTTTGTGCAGAAGATAGTCTTCCTGCCCTTACCTTGCTTACACTTCAAAGGGCATCTGAGATGGGGAAAGTTATCGGTATTCATTACCTAAGGCATGGCCTCAACCTTGAGTCCCTCTCGGAAAGCTACCTAAAAGGTCTTTGTGTGGTGCCAGATGGGTACTAGACCTACTTGGGTGAACACTATATAAGGTATATAAATGTCTAATCACTATGTTGTACACCTGAAACTAATATTATATTGTATGTCAACTATAAAAATAACTTTAAAAATGTCTTTGTATTGTTCTGAAATGATCCTTTGCTGCTGATTTTTTAGAGCTGCAGAAGTCTTCAGGTATCTGATAGCTGTATGAAAGGCAGGAGCCTGTTTTCAGATAGGACATCTTGTCATTTTAGATTCATAGCCCTTCATTCCTAATTTAGACTGTAAATCTGAGCAGTCCTGTGACTTCCACAGTGTTGACATTCTCTATTTTGTATCCGTGGTTTGCCAACACAGAGTACACTGAGACTAAACTGCAAATTTTTATATAATTTAAGAATGGAGTGTGGTGATTTGGGGGGACAAGGGATGGGTGAAAGAGGAAGAGGATAGAGGGGGGATAAAGGGTAATGGGCAAAAATATAATAAAAATAACGCATAAAAATGGAATTTTATGATTGCTTGGGGCTTTCCTGCATTGTATACAATACATCTTCTTTTTATTCAGAGGTTGTAGATAGTAATAAATACAAAGGTTTTGAAAACCAACATTGGGAGATGAAAAAGAAAAATTACTAAAACAGTGAGTTATTCAAACCAGAAATGAAATTACTCAGATTTTCTTAATTTAAAAATAATATTTTCCCATTGTTTTCTCCAAGACGATGGTATCTTCCATGTTACAGGAATGAGTGTGATGTGTTTATTGTTACACAAATCTATTTGGAAGTTCCTGAGGGACAGGGCAAAGGTGTATGGACTTATCTGCCTATTTAGAAAGGTGGAAGCCATGTTTTAGGAGATATTCTCCTTACTTTTCAGTTGCAACTCTGACCTATCAGTGGTGGCAGGCCATTGAAAAAATTTTTCCTGGGTCTCACTACCTTGACAACCACCAAGTAAAGAGTACTCCTCCTTATGGAAGCAGATGGAATGGCCAGACCTGACTCTTGTCTCTTGCTGTGAAGCAAGGTCCTGTCTTGGCCTTTGAATCCTTTTCTAGGAGATAGGCCCAGAATCTGCAGCACTGGAGAACATGTGGTCTGTGAAAGTTCTCCTATTATCATCTTTGGTTTAGTTATTGCTTGTCTTTTATGTTTGAGACTGATAGTCAGATTTTTCTTAAATATGTATCCAGAATGAGGCAAGGAAGTGTCTTGATGTGCCTACAAATGCTGTCTAGAGAAAATGTTATCAAAGGGGTCAGAAGCCTCCCTCCCCAACTCCAGCAGTGGCCTGGTCTAGCCTGTAGACACTTGGCTATAAGGTGTGGGTGATTCTTCTACTGTCCACTCTCATCTTTCCAGGGAGTAACCCCATTTCAGAACCCACAACCACTCAGGAGAGTGCAGTAACCTTTCATCAGGCAGAAGCACTAGACATAGGGCAAGTTATGCCTTGGCATGACATTTGGCAAAGAATAAAGAGTGTGGGAGAGCTTGCTCCCTGCCTCTTGGTGTCCTGAAATTGCTGACTCATGGAGGACAGGGCATGTGTTTTTCATTACTCTATTTCTAAAATTTAGTACAATGGCTGGCATGTAGTAGAAGCCCAGTAGATATGTACTTAGAGCCTGCCAAAATTAGGGGTGCTTTCCCCTCTGGGTAGATTGGGATAGTCTATAGATCCTGGAGGCATGATAATGGGCAACAAAGGGTGTTGGATTCTGGCAGTCAATTACCAAAAATTTACTGTTTATACTCTAAGAAACAGGCATGTCTGATCTGAGCAGGCTTAAGATGTAAGGGACTAGATGTCAGCAACTATAGCATAGGTTTATAAAGTCACTTAGACATTTTAATTTAGCCTTAGAACATACTGCTTCATTGGTTTTTAAACATCAGCCTATTATATAGAATTTTATTTTTTACTCTTAAAGACAATTTTTAACCTTCATTTGACACAATGGTGTAAGAAATCCTGGGTTATTTTTCATTGGTAGTCTTTTTTTTTAATTTAAGGAAATAATCTTAGCCAAAACTGAGCCTCTTAATAAGACATTGTCTGCCATAACAGCCACATGAGAAGAGTCGATAGGTCCTGCCTTTTCATGGTGTTTTTTGAATGACATTATTTTAAAAACACAGAGTAAAGTAATAAGATGCAAGATTGTAAGGAACAGAATGAAAGGTCAGAAGAATTCTCATCAAAATATTTCAGTCTCTTGAACACAAACTGGTAACAGTGGTTGGCTCCAGGAAAAGGAACAGGGAAGTGAGGGGTTCTGGGTAGAAGGCAAATCTTCTTCATCATATAATCTCTTTGTAGCTTTTAAATTTTCTATTATACTTATTTATGATCTTCCAGAAATTAATAACAAACAAAAAACACAGCAGCTTCCTGATGAGAAAGAGGGAATGATTGTTGCGTCACTTGTCTTTTAGAAACAGTATCCAACTCTGATGGTGGTTGTGTTGACCTATTCCACTTGGTTTTGCTGAGGTAATTAATTTCCAGTAAGGCTTATTTCACAAACAGATGCAGATGCAAAATTTTAACCTAGGGAATCCTGTATAGATAAGTAACTTGTACATTTACAATCTATCATTTGGCTTTTTATAGTCAATAGTCTATAAACATGTAATTTGTAAAGCCAAAAACAACTGGTTTAATGTAGCACTTGGTTTCTGGATCCTTGATGCAAGTCCTAAAATTTTTAAGTTACTAGGCCTTGGCCACACCACAGTCTATTGATTATTGGCCTTGAAATTAGTTCTTTAAAACAATTTGAAATTTTTCATGCTTGGTTTTAGGATCTAAGCTTTCTTTGATTTGCCTGGAACTGAAAGGCTCTAAGTAACAATTTCCTTGACATTAAGTAAAAGGCTGTAACTTTGGTTAAAACTCTGGCCTGTACGTGCTATTTTGCATTAGATTAGGATGGTGTCTTCTTGGAAAAGTGGAGGAATTGATAACCATGTTGGCAAGTCACCTTCAGTATAGTGTAAAGTAAGACTGTGGTGATACAAAGAAAAACAGGCCTATTTCTCATGCCTGTGTTTAACTTTGCCTTCCCTAACTCATTCAATTTCTTTCTTCCCATGATGATGAGATTGTGATAATATAATCAACAAAGCAGAATACAAATATGAGTCATGCACTTATTTCTCTTTGTTTTGAATAGCCATGCCTCCTGAGGATAAGAAGAAGCTGGTTTTCTCCTCATTTTACATAATAGGCAATATGGTGTTGGAGACAGAACCAAGATTTAAGGTTAGAAGAGCCAACTTCTCATCTAGTTTTTCTACAGTCTTAGATGGCTGACCTTGAACAAGTCTCAACTGAGTTGTAGATTTTTTATTTGCACATTTGAGGACAATCCCTCCTCACATTACTGGGAGGCTACATAATTCTAAAGAGAGCCCAGTGAAGCAGCACTTTGTAAACACTAAAGTGTGATGATCCTCAGTTTTATTTATTCCCATTCGTAAGTGTTACTGGCAGGCCCTGTGGTTTCTGAGCAACTTGGCTTTCATTGAAATGGTGAGACAAGCTACTGAAACTAATGCCATGTGGGAAATAATATCAAAGACCTTCTGGGAGCTCTGCTTTTATTCTTCCAATTAAGCAAGAAGAGGCTTGAACTTCAATTGCTGAGAATTTTAAAACTCACCATACCTTCTAGGCATTTCTCTTGATTTTGCTTCCAAAACACTCCATTTTATAGATTTTCTTTATATCTCACTGGTTTTCCCCAGCCCCCTTGACTAGATCTTCATTTTCTCCCCTATCTCTTAATATAAGCAGGCCCCAGGTCTCAGTATATGCCTTTTTATTCTAGACTAACTCCCTAGGTGACTTCATCCCACCTCATGACTTTGTAAATATCATTTAAATCTTGAAAACTCCCAGGCTTGAAACCCAAACTCATATCCCACAGCCTTCTCACCTTTGATATCCCCTACTCAGTATATCCTCAATATGACCTAATTTTCTCCCCTCAAATAACAGCAACAGCAAAAGAATCAGTTCTACCTACTGCTTTAAGTACTTTCTTGGCCTTAGTTTCCCTATGTAAATGGGGATGTTAACATTTTTCATGTTGTTAAGATTACAATGAGGTAATATGTTTGAAAAGATTTTGTGAATGATGAACTTAAGATATGAGGCTAGGAGTATATCAATCATCTGGCAGCTTGCTAACCCTCAGCATGTAAGCCCAGCCAAGATCATCAGGGCCACACTAAGGAATGTCAGGGTCAGGTTACCATGTAAAGTCTACATAGATGTCTCCAACTCCTACCAATGCTTCAGTGACAACAACAGCAGGTATCCTGGGGCGAGGGGGGAAGTGTTTTTCCTTTATCATTAAGATACTATCCAACTGAGTAGCTTTTGCCCCTGGAGTAGATGGCATGGATGACTTTCTAATATCAGATGGCACAGAAGAAGACAGCCTAAATCAGTAATAATGCATGACTCCTCTGGAGGGAAGCATCTTCCACCTAACCCCTGCTAAGTCTGGTGGCCACACTATGACTTCATAGCTCTTTCAGAGAACCTGCTCAGAGCCCTCTGGTATGGAATCTGGAAAATGAATCTGCGTGGCTCCCAGGGTAGCTTCTCTAATCTGGCTCTCTGACTTCCCTTGGCTAAACCTGAACTGATTAGGGGAGACTTTTCAGATGCAGGGATCTAAACTCTATTGCCTCCTCATGGGCAGTGTTCAGAAACAGGGTTCATCAGCTTTAACCCCAAGGATTGTTCCCATGCCCCTCCCTAATGCCCACCATTGGGCAAGGGGAACTGTGTTGGTAAATGGACTCTCAAGAGTGTTTTGCAGGTTGCAAGCCATATATGCACATGACTTCTGTAGTGATCCTGGTCACATATGTAAGTACCCATTTGTGACTATGAACATGGCTGTAGATGGACTGCACCAAACATGGCCTCTTCATCCTGGAAGCACTTGTCATGGTATTTCTGTATTTTAAAATCTGTAGTGCTCTTTTACTGAACAGGAAAAGTACCCTTACCTGTGTGTGCCCATCTGTGGAGGCTTCCAGGTGAATGTCATGCATGTTGACTTAAGCAGCAATGAAAATCTCTGCATGCAAGGTTTTATTATCTGCCTCATTGTTCTATGTTTTATCTCAGGTCTGTATTAGAGTGATTTATTAGGGTATATTTTAGTTTGCTTTGTAAAACTGACATATGGGATATGTCTAAAAACTGAGATCTGCAATTAGAAATTTACGCCTATTTTAGAAGTCAGTTATGTAACTTAGTATTGGCCCAGCATTGACAATGTGGATTCCTACTATAAAGTTTTAAATTCTGACTACAGGACAACTTGTTTACAAATTTACTCGAACTCAGGTATATTACAGAAACTTGGCAAACAGTTTTACAAGCTCAAAAATTATGAACAGCCTGTTGTCTGCTTATTTGTTTAAGGAACTGTCTCTTCCACGGATGTGGAGCAGGATTTTCAGAATCAGTGTACAGCTGTCATTCCCATATCTGGAGGGTTTGGGAACAAGGTTCAAACCTCTAGTGAGACACTGAAACATGGTCCTTGGCTCCTCTGGTTGGGGCTCTTAGAGCTCAAAATGGGGAGTCCTCTCTTCCTCAGCCACTATCCTCTGCTGAGATTGTTAGCTCTAATCTAGCTTGCCTTGGGCCCAGTGTTTTTTCTCCATCCTAATGTACCCCATTGCTGCCTCTGCCTACTTTTCCAGACAACCTACTTGCCTAGTAGCTTTCTTGAGATGCAGAGAGAGGGGAGTTAATATTGAGAGAGATGTTGGGAGCACCTCCTACATGTTGCCAAGTAAAAAATGAGAACCTCTGAGCTAAGGAAATTAGTGCAGTGTGGGATGTTTTGCATTTTTTATAGCCATTTTTAATGGCCAATGAGTTTTAGGTCTTGGATGTCTTTGGGTTTGGGCTAAGAAGCATGGATATAATGAACTATGCCATGCATTTCAAATACTTTTTCCCTATGATATTTTTGTTTTCTTTATATTATTTATTTATTTGATCATATTTTTACTGTTATTCTATTACAGTTGTTCCAATTTTTCCCTCTTTGTCCGCGCCTTCACCCAGCCCACACCCAGCTCTCACAATGAATACCCACACCATTATCCATGTCCATGGGGTCATTCATTTTTATTTATGTTTGTTGTTGACATTATTACAAATGTCCCCCATTTTTCCCCCACTGCTCCCCTCCTCCCAGCCCCTGGCACCCCCCCCACCAGCCTTCACCACACTATTGTCTCTGTCCATGGGCCATACATATATGTTCTTTGGCTAATTTCTTCCAGTCCTCTCCACCCCCTCTCCTCTGAGATCTGTCATTCCGTTTTATTTTTATTCATTTATTATTAAATTTATTGGGGTAACATTGGTCAATAAGATTACATAGGTTTCAAGTGTACAGTTCTATAACATCATCCGTATATTGCATTGTGTATTTAGTGCCTGAAGTCAAACCTTCTCCCGTTACCATATATTCAATCCCCTTTACCCTTTACTACCTCACCCCACCCCCTTTCCCTCTGGTAACCACCACACTGTTGTCTATGTCTATGAATTTTTGTTTGTTTGTTTATCTTGTTTGTTCATTTGTTGCTTTCAGGTTTATATCAAACACATGAGTGAAATCATATGGTTCTTGATTTTTTCCATCTGACTTATTTTGTTTAGCATGATATTCTCAGAATCTATTTATGTTGTCACTAATGAGAGTATTGTACCCTTTCTTATGGCTCAGTAGTATTCCATAGTATATATGTCACATCTTCTTTTTTTTCATTTTTTTTTACTTTATTGATTATGCTATTACAGTTGTCCCATTTTCCCCCTTCACTCCCCTCCACCCTGCCCAACCCCTCCCACCCACATTCCCCCCTTTAGTTCATGTCCATGTGCCATAAGTTCTTTAGCTTCTACATTTCCCATACTATTCTTGCCCTCCCCCTATTTTCTACCTATTGTCTATGCTACTTATTCTCTATATCTTCTCCCCCTCTCTCCTCCTCCCACTTCCTTGTTGCTAACCCTTCACGTGATCTCCATTTCTGTGGTTCTGTTCCTGTTCTAGTTGTTTGCTTAGTTTGCTTTTGTTTTAGGTATGGTTGTTACTAACTGTGAGTTTGATGTCTTTTCTTACTGTTCATACTTTTAATCTTCTTGTACCACATTTTCTTTATCCAGTTATCTATTGAAGGACACTTCGGTTGTTTCCATGTCTTAACCACTGTGAATAATACTGGTATGAATGTCTACAATGGTTTGTTCAATAAAAATATACGTGAGCCTCATATGTCATTTTCATTTTTTAGTGCCCACATTAAAAAGTAAAAAGAAAGAGATAAAATGGATGATCTATTTTAATTATTTTTTAGAGTAAGTCTTTGAAATTATGTGTCTATTTTACACTTAAAGCACATCTCAATTTGCATTAGCCATAGTTCGAGTCCTCAACAGCTGCTGTGACTGGTGGTTACTGTAAAGGACAGTACAGACTTACAGCATTAAGAGGGTAATGCAATAGAGTGTGGAGAGTCTTCCACTATAGTTCTTGTATTTTTGTTGTTGTTAATAACATCCTTTTAATTAAATTTGGGGCAGTACACTTGAAAGTGTGTAACTTACATGCATAATTATCACACCATTCACTTGATTACCCTTGAGCTCCTTGTTGTTCTTTGAGTAGCCTTAAAGGATAAGTTTGTGGAGAGCCAGTGTTGTTTCTGAAAGAGCTTTGGAATAACAAAGCTAAGCAGAAAGGTTCAGACTTACTGCAGTGCAGGCCAGTGTTCATGTGACTGCATATACATGATTAAAGACTCATTGCTTGAGTCATTTCTCTTATGAGAAAGGACAGGAGGTGTGATACCAAGGACTAAAATATCTAAGAGCATTAGCTTGTTGCATCTTAATGCTGCTCTAACCTGAGAGCCTCCAATACCCTGAAGTACATCTATCATTCCATGTGTGTGTAGAACTTTCAGAAATGTGGCCTTCTCATGGTCTGCCCCCCACTCCCAGACTCATTTCATCTTTAGGTGTCTGCTCAATTTAGTATTTGTTGTTTTACAATGATAGAGTGCCTTTGTAACCTTGTCTATAAACTCTGAAAACCAGGCCATTCTCATTTAAATGGCATTGGCTTTTTTTGTTTGTTTGTTTTTGCACATGGAGGAGAAAGAGGGACTCTGGAATTGGCTTAATCGTATAGCTATGCCCAGAAAAAAATTTATTTCCAGTTTATAATATTGTACTATGGGAAGATTAGGATTCTTGTGGTTGTGCTTAGGAAGAAGAATGAAGCATTTTCAAAATTTAGAATGTTGCAAAAGAGAAAATAACAAATAGTGATCATTTACCCATTTTAATTTAGTTATTGACTTGGACAATCCAAAATTTACAAGTCAATTCAGAAAATGGTTGTGTCCTTCATGTAGTCTAAAAAGTATTGCCGTGTACTGTTACAGTTATGATTTTGATTTATTGCCAAATGTGTACTTATTTCTAGGAGAAAATATATAATGAGTATAACTCTCTGGTTTGTAGCTATTTTTATATTTATGGTTTTTGAAAATCAAATCATGGGCTTAAAGGATGATAAAGGCACAGGTCTCTCCTAGCAAATATTATTCTAAATGTTTTGTTTTTCAGTTTAGTTTTCTATTTCTCAAGGTAATATTGGATTTACCTCCATCTAGACTTGGACTATACCACACTGGTATGCCTAGATGAAGACTTTTTATGGATATACCAACATCCTTGATCTAATGTGGTATAAAATCCAAACATGGCTATAAATGTGGACCAAATATATGTAGGGCAGTTTTTATGTTTATCTCTACTATTCTGGTATAATGATTACATTATGTGTACTCTGCACCTTTAGACTATTGGGAGGCCAGCATGTCTTTTTTTAACCCCTCTTATTTTTTCTTTCAACTTTTACAGGTGTCTTTTCAATGTGGTCTAGGATAGATTTAGATGACCTCTTTTTATTACCAAGTCACCTTGAGAATACTTCTGAAATACAGTACCAAAATTGTGCAGAAATGCCCTGTCTGTGATGACAAGTGAGCACTTTAATGCCCATGTCAGCATGGTGCAAGAGCATGAGCAGAGTACCAAGCACTGGATAAATCTTAAATACTGGTCTTTTAGTCTATGCTGCCCATTTACATATTTTTTTTTGGGACAAAGTGGGGCAGGTACATTTTTTCTTGGATAATAAATTATCAGAATCCCATATCATTTATTACAGTTTGCTATAGTTTGCTAGAGTTCTACATTATTCATAGGTGTAATAATTTTTACATGATATGCTTTTATTTTCTTGATTTTTTAATTCACCAAACTTGAAAGTAAATATTTTTCATCCAAATTTTTAAACACTAGTTTTTTTTTTCTTATTCTGACATGGCAATGGTGGTGGTTTCAGTGCCTTCTATGGTAGGAAGTTTGTGAACAACTTAAAGGAGAACTGGTGAGGAGCACCATGGATATGTCTTTGAATTGCCACAGTCCTTTTGGAAATTTCAGTTCCCCACTTATTTAAATAGACTCTCTGAATGACTATTGACTTACTGTTTGTTTTGATGTTTTTCCAGAATCCCAAGTTTCCAATGGAGTAATTGCTACAGTTTCGAAACATCTCATCTATTGTTCCCTAATTTTGGAGATGTGGATTGAAAAAAGAGCATTTTTTTTTTTTTTTGCTGTATGACCCATTACACTTTAGTATAAAGTTGGATGTACTTACTCAAACTGTTGGTATTTCATGTTATGACATTACTTCTCCAGGACAATGTTTTCAACAGATATAAAGCTTCCAAACACTTTTTTAATTCTGGTAAATCTTTGATATATTTTACACATATATAGGAGTGGGTAAAAAGTAGGTTTACAGTTCTAAGTACATGAAACAGGTTATTCTTGCATCATTATTTATTAATTATTGTATTATTTTCCATATGAACAACTTTAAACCTACTTTTGCCTACCCCTGTATTTGTAGGTCTTATGGCTCTATTAAACTATGGAGAAGACCCATCATTTAAATTACATTCTCTAGTGGATTGTCCTAAAATTACACCTGTCTTAATTGGTGTGAACTGCACACTTTCTAATTGTGCTAATGCTGTTAAGGTTTCAATAGTATGGCATTTTCCAGTTGCCCAAGACAACTGATCTTCATTTTGTACCTGTAGCAATGATGATGGACAGAGTTTTAGGATTCTGAGTTAATATTTATTTGTTCAGTTTGCATTAAAACTCTCTATACCAAACTGCTCCAAAATCAGTGGCTATTAACACTTTTTAGAAAATGTTATTTCTGAGCAACCCAGTTATAAGATATTCTGAAAAGTAGAATCATTATATTAAGTTTGAGCTAGGACAAAGAGAATTGTGTTAACAAGCAGAAGCAGAGTTAATTTCAGCTTCTAAATCTGTTGAGCAGAATTACCTTTAAGAGTACCTTTCTGGCTACAGCAGGTAAATGGAAGTGAAGGTTTCAGATGATTGCTCTTCTGGCATTTAATTAATCTTGAAAAAAGTTGATGTCCAGTTTGATTCATGACTTAATGCCATAATATTCATTTGTCAGCATTACACTGTCAGTAAGGTACCTCTACCAAGTGTTACACATGTGAATATTTACAAAATGACTCTTATAAAGGAAGGAACTTTAACTCTTGAATATTGAGTGATGATTTTATTATTGCCATTGCTACTAATGAGAACAAAATTGCTCTACTACTCAAGAATATAAGCCAGACCAATAACTGATAAAGAAGAAAGATAAGTTTAGGGAGGGTAAACATTAGTAATACAGTCACATAGGGAGAGAAAACTAGAGGTCATTTTGGTCTCTCTCTTGTTTTTTTAGAAGTGTCTTCTCTCATTTCTTGGATTAAAGAGCATACAGTCTCACCAAATAATCTAAAGCAATGTAGTATGTTTATATACAAAGAAGTTTTCTTAAATGTGCTTTCTTGAAACATGTATCCTTTTGGTCTCAGTTGTATTTGGGGGAGCAAAGCTGAATGTCTTTTTTTTTTTTGTCTTGTACTTGCACATGATAAACTGTAAGATTTATAAAGAAATCAATATTGGTTTTTTTTTTCTGATGCTAAAGTCAACTCAATTTAAACTCTCTTAAGGAGAAGATTTTAGTTTTTCTAGTTAGAAACCAGTGTTCCTAATTCATTCAACTATCAGATAGTTATTGAGTACATATGTTGAATAGGCCTCATAAAGTTATGTAGTACTTGAATTTGGTCTTAAGGGAAGGAGTCTTAATAGAAAGTATGTGCACAAATGATTACAAAGCAGAACACAAAACAAGTACCCTAATAGATGGTGGTAAGTTTAATTTTTAAAGGAACCTCTAATTAAATTTTCAACAAAATAATTGTTACATCAGAAAATGTTTTATTAATTGATTAGTATATTTACAGTGTTGATTGAGGTACAGACATAGCTACTTCTCTCAGTGAATTCAACTGGTAAAGTTAATTGTGAGGATTTTCTTCATTATGTACATTCACAAAGAAAGCACTTTTTTTTAACTTTTCATCTATTTGTTATAGAATTTGAAAATTTGATATTTCATTCATATCAACATGAACTAATTATTGGGTTATATAGTTAACTGAGCATTTCTTATTTATGGGTTAGTGCCATTTGGGCCCTTAATTTTTATTTTCCTTTTACAGTGCCAAATACTTTGTCAGTTTGAATAAAGTAGACTATAGAAGAACTAATATTTTTAATACTAGAGGTTATATTGCTGCTTTGCTTAAAAATGCTTAATGATCTCTTCTACTGAGTTCTTATATGATATCCACCAATTTGTAATTTTAGTGTTCTTTAAAATTTTGTTAACTAACTGCTGCCCTCAGATTTTATTCTATCTGAAATGATTGCTAGATGCCTCTGTCAGAACCGGTTCATCCATATTAGTAAAAGATTGGTGTAAGATCTCAACGTTATCCTAGTTCATGGTGGTACATAATGCTTAAAATTCTACAAATTAAACTTTTGAGTCAAGCATTCTAACTTTAATTTAAATTGGTCTGTCTATTAAATATGTATACAGATGTTCTTAACACAAAGTAGTAACTGACAGGTCCTTGAAATCAGATAGCTGATAGCAAAGGCTATTGGGATCTCTGAAGATTTGGGGGAAAGAAAGGTGAATTGCAACATGCCCTTAAAATCTAAAAGCTCTGACAAACTCATGTAAGGGTTTCAAAAATAAACACCACCAAACACTCTTCTATCATTGTACAGCTTATGTGTATATGTATGTGAATAATTGTTGGATTTTGTAAAAGGCTTGTCCATATCATTTTGAAGATCTGTTTCGAAGATTATTTAAAACAGAACATGTTTCTGGGACTTGGCACTCACCTTGTCTTCCTGTTAGGGCTGTGACCACCCTGATCTGTATTTCACTTAGCAGATCTCCATCCAGTCAATCTGACCCACCACCTGGCTCTGCTCCATTTCTCTCTGAGATAAGCTGAGTTTTAGAAATGGACAGGAGACAGCCACCATGGCAGCAGCATGACCAATTTATCTACTTAGGGACTTTATCCTCAGTATCCACACTTTTTTTCCTTCTTTCCCCTTTTCCTTCATGAGGTACCTCCCATTTATTGACACAGCTCTTTGCAGCATCCAGGAGGTCCTCATAAAATTTTTTTCCAGCCTCATATTGCCTTGTGAAATATTAGTCAGGGACATTAGAAAATTGAGATTTAGAGGTGCAAGAACTAGCACTTGAACCTCAGCTTGTTTGATGTTTCTAAACCTCTGCTGCCTGTGTGTATAAGCTAATAAGAAGCCATAGTCAGAAAGGGAGCCCTTTCCCCATGAGGACACTTATCTAGGGCAAAGGCTACTAGAGAAACAGGATGTGGCCCACCAGGCGGGGCTGCAGCCTTGGTTGTAACTCCATGGCGAAACTCCAAGCAACAAACCCTGCCTCATCCTGTAACCTCAGTATCTGCTGACTGGATTATATGCAGACTCTATTACTGCCATTTTGAATGCCCCCTTTCCTTGTTTGATAACAGTCTTATACAGATGTATACTTGGGGGTGCTACTATGACTTATGACTTCCCTCTGTGAAAATCAATGACATCCTTACCTGAAAATCTGAAGGCTGGAAGAGAAAAGCTAATTAAACCAGTCAATAAAATCAATTTTCAATTAATTTCAAAGAAAACATACCCCAAGACCTAGTTTGAATTTTCTACTTTAACTTGGGCAGAAGAGTTTTCTGGTAGAGTCCGAGAGCCTTTGCAGGAAGAAAAACATTATGGAATGTCTCTTCTGTTACATTTTGGCAAGACTTTGAGGGACAGAGACTATGTCATGAAGGGATCTTGATTCTGTACACTTTCCATTTCCTGAGGAAGATGATGTAGTTCTCTGGTGAAATTGCTTATGAAATAGATACCGTTTCCCATTCTCTGTTGGTAAGATCTAATGATATTTCATTTATGGAAATACCCAAAAGAGAAGAAAAATAAATCAAACTTTGGAATAATCTGAAGTAGTGATGCTGATACTTAATGCTTATTGAACACTTGCTATATGGCCTGCACTGTATGTTACCTCATTTAGTCCTTTGCACAACCTTGTGAAAAAGGTAATGTTATCTTCATTTAACAGATAAGGAAACTAAGGCAGAGGATAAGTTACCCAAAGTCCCACAATGGTAAAATACAGAGTGGTACCCTAACCCCTTTTGTAAAACACTGTGACAGTATACCTCTAGCTATGTGTACTGCTAACTATGTGTACCATTTCAGGTGAGGTGGGCTATGGGTCTGTGTATCTACCCCATTCCAAATTCCAGGGGTTGTTATGCAGGCCTTAGTTGATGAATAGTAACCCATGAAGTTCATCACAGGTTTCTTATTTTCTGGAAAAGGATTAAATTACTCATTTGCAGACAAAATTTTAAAATTTCTTATGGCAACCCCACTTATTTATATGCACTTGCTAATTAGGAAAAATGATTTTGAAAAATTCACATGGATTATACCCTAGCCTCAGACAGGCCACATTTCAGCCAAATAGTGCAAAATCCTCTCACTGTTGATAATTAGAATAGCTTAAGTATGTCTGCTCTTTCTACTCTTTAATAAGTCAAACCATTCAGCAGCAGGATAAAAGCTGTTGTTTTTATTTTCCCTTGCTCAAATTGTTTAATAACCACTACTCTGGCTTTGAGTGAATATTCATTCTTCCTCATACATAAACATTTTATACTGAATAATATTCACTATTATTCATTCTTTCCTCATACATAAACATTTTAAACTACTAATTACCCTGTTTCAAACAGTTGTCCCTGTTCACAAATGGATTTCTTACACTCAGGAGTAGTGAGGTCACTCAGCAAATTTTGAAGGTAGTTTTTGGATGGCAATTAGCACAAAGAGTAGAACATCATGGAAAAAGTTGGAACTCCAGACCTGAGGCCATCATGTTGAGCAGAAGTGAAAGATGACACCAACAGTAGAGGACAGTGCTAAGGCACCTGGTGGGATAGGCCAGGCCTGTGCCCCTTGTGACTAGAAGAACAGGTGTGAGGGCAAGGCAGGGGTTTTTTCCAGTACATTCTCTTTTAAAACTATGGTCCCACTGAAGAAACATCACAGGGCAGATTGCCAAGATGTCACAAAGCATGTGGCTATAAGAAATTACCCCTTCATAATCCAGGTTCATTTTTGTATACTGACTTTCAGAGCGGGGGGTGTTTCCTTAGTTGACCACACTGAAACTTCCTGTGTTATGGTAGGATTTTAGCTTACTCCTGATTTTAGTATCCTACAAATAGGCTCTTGAGTGTCCTAACAGCAAAATTCCTTCCTGTAAAATTCCCAAAGTGTTGTTTTTAATTCATCTGACCTGTGAGTGACCATAAATACCATTATTCTGATGTTGCTTTAACCTCGTGCACCATGAAACATACTTGCTTCCTTTAAGACTCTTTCCCCAGTTGACTTCCGTTTTATATGCTCAAGGCCATGTACATATCTAAGAGATACATAATCTTATGTCTTTGGTCCTAGACTTAGAAATGTCATGGCAGTCATTGCTTCTTGTCCATTCTGGGTCCCTTGGGCATCCCAGTTTAGCAGAGCTTGGTTTCCTTCCTGCATTGCTTAGTTATTGTTGGGGATGCTGAACTCAGTTTTTCCTTCCCGACACCTCTTGAAACATAGCCATCTTTCCTCACAGGAGAGCAAGCCCTTGCTGATAAAAAATCTTCCTGTGTGCATATACACACAGCAGTTAGCCAGCAAGGATGGCTGCCAATGGTTTTCTCTAGCTGCAAGGAGTTTGTTTTCCCTGCATGCCAGCATTGTGTCACACAGGTGGCCTGCAACATAGTAGGTTCCACATTAATAGAAGCTTCTTTGTGTGGGAGTGCCTCTGGTGTGTTTAGCATTCCCACAGACATTTGTGACAGCTGAGTGAGGCAAAACATGTTTTTATGTTGTAGTGATTTGGGGCTTATTGTGAAGCACAAGATGAGTCAAGATTGGGGTATGTTATAGGCCCCTCAAGAGGTAATAGATTGCCCCAGTCCCAGGAGGGCTGGCTGGCTGTTATAGCAGACATGGTGCCCTGAGAGTCCCCAGGAACCCCCCCACCCATCCTTGAATGGCATGTTGAAGGAAAATGTTAAAGGTTCTCCACTAAGTGCCCTGACTTTGTAGGGTATGGCATGTGTCT
The DNA here is from genome assembly GCA_004024845.1 of Tonatia bakeri. Taxonomy (NCBI): domain Eukaryota; kingdom Metazoa; phylum Chordata; class Mammalia; order Chiroptera; family Phyllostomidae; genus Tonatia; species Tonatia bakeri. The sequence continues at coordinate 25,625 of PVIA01014457.1, forward strand.
CTGGTTAAGTGTATGAAGGGGAAAAAAGGGCAGCTCCCTAGATCTACGATTTAGGGAGTTATAGCTTTCTCCCCACTAACTCCATAATTCTAGCAAAATGTCATAGCCTTAAATCTTCTGTCCATTTTTTTAAATTGAAATTGTATCTATTTATCACCTTAATTCTATGTGACCTGTTCTCTCAAAAACACCGAGATGGCCATCTAGAGTACAGTCTTATTGGTATCTATAAACCACTTTTTCAGTAGAGTAGAAGATACTAGATTGCATACTCATAGTGAGGGGAAGCATTGCTTTGAGAAACATTGTTTAAGTTGTGTATACATTTCAGTATAAATCTAACTTATTATGTAGAATGATCATGATCAAGTGCGAACCCCCTGAGTTGGAGGGTCCTATCTTCTGTCTTAGTTTCAGATTATCTCCCACTGCCATAAACTTGCTTTTCCAGTTGGTCAGCTCCTGCTTTGCAAAGCCTCAATTGTGTGGAACTCCCCTTAATTATATGGACCTAGAGCACTGCTGGGTCTTAAATCATCAAAGCCAGATTACATTATGAACACAGTGCACTTTCTGAGGCAAAATATTTACCCATGGACTTAAGATTATTTTATGAGGTAAAACAAATTGTGTTTTTATTAATTCTCAGTTAATAAGAAAACTTAATGAATCCCAGCATGACACTGTAAGCATTTTGGTTAATCAATATTTATCCCTAGAATGCAGGAGTTTAAAATGGACAGCAAGCAGGGACCTTCTCTGAGGCAAGGGAAAGCTTTGGTACCTTATGAAATGCTTTAATGGATGGGGGCTTCCTAGTATGTATGTAGAATGCATTTCGCTATCTGTATAACATGCTTTGCCTCTGACCCATGGCACGGGTAAGGAATTGTTCAAGCAGGCTCTGCTGAGCCACATCTATCAGGTCTAATTGAAGCCATATTTAGTCTTTAGAAGGAGAATGAGACAACACAAGTAGTAGCAGTAGTTTATTGGGCATTGATTGTTAGACATGGGCCTAAGTGATTTAATTGACATAATCTCATCTGATCTTCTTTTTTTTTCTTTATTTTATTGATTATGCTATTACAGTTGGCCCATTTTCCCCCTTCACTCCCCACCACCCTGCCCATCCCCTCCCACCCTCATTTCCCCCTTTAGTTCATGTCCATGTGTCATAAGTTCTTTAGTGTCTACATGTCCCATACTATTCTTACCCTCCCCCTGTCTATTTTCTACCTACTGTCTATGCTAATTATTCTCTATATCTTTTCCCCCTCCTTCCTCCTCCTACTTCCCTGTTGCTAACCCTCCATTTGATGACTTTTTTTTTTACTGTTCATATTTTTAATCTTCTTTTTCTT
>PVIA01014458.1:0-26987 GCA_004024845.1 Tonatia bakeri
TGCCAAACAAAATAGAAAAAAACAAATCACTACCAAAAAGAATGATTTCTCAGGTCATAGTGAGGAAGTTTCTTTTTTTTCCAAAGAGTTTGCTGTAAATTCTAAATATATGCCAGAATTTTAATGAAAAAAAAGTAGTAATGGGAATGTATTTCCCCATTATGGAGGAACATATGAATCATTAAATCATGATAAATATGATCATTATAAGACTAAAGTTAATACAAAAACATAATTGGAACTATCATTTTACTGTGGTTAAAGTTAATTTATAGCAAATTTTAATGGCCAGTTTTTGGGTTTTGCTTTTCATAGATGATGAAAACCTTTGCATTAACTATATTTCTTAGTGTTTCTGTAACTAATGTTGAAATATAACTGCTATATAATGAAAGAGGAACAAGTATTTTTTCTATATTAAAAATTAGCTTCCCACACTTGACTTTTATTAAAGAGGCTAAAAATTATATATAATCTTTTCCTGTCTTGAATTTAACCGACATGACAGGCACAATACTATTATACTTAAAATATGAGGTTATTGGGATGCTGTGTTTGACTAAAAATAATAGAAAATATTACATTTAAAGAATTTTTAATCAGTGCAGAAAAGAATAAACTTAAAAAATTTGAAGATGTTAGTATACAAAGTCTGTTAGGAAAAAGTGCAGCCATTGTTAATATAACAAGAACAGTTTGTGTGATATCAATGTAATCTGGCAGCCAAGAAGAGTGGAGTGGAATGAGTGTGTGTGAACAATGACAACTTCACTGTACTCGTCAGTGGGGATGGTAGGCACCATTGAGTGAGCATGTGTACTGTGTGGCCATCGCATTCAAAATGACTGAGCTAGCAGAGCAATGAATCTGCATCAGATTTTGTGTTAAGTTTGAACATTCCTCTGCAGAAACTATTCAGATGATTCAGAAGGCTTTCAGGGATGATCAAAAGTGTGGTGCAAATAACAATGTGACAGAAACACTTCAAAGACGGTCAAGAATCTGCTGAAAGTGGTCCACATTCTGAAAGGCCTGCAACAAGCAGAACACCTGAAAATGTTGGATGCATACAGGCTACAATCAAAAAAGATTGGTGACTGACAGTGGGAGAATCAGAACCTGATCTGGGAATTCCAAAACTACTGTGTCCAAGGTGTTGATACAGAATCTTGACACAAAATGTGTCCTGGCACAATTTGTTCTCTGCAGCTTCTGCTACCAGAACAGAAGGAGCATCATGCTGCAGTTGCTAAAGACACTGGGAGAACTGTGTGTAGTCCCTAGGGGCCTATTCTGAAGGGAACTGAAGTGTCATTGTCCTATGTACAGTGTTCTTGTCTCTTGTATATTCATCAGTAAATGGCTCTATTTTCTGTTGTACATGGCTGTATAGTTTCTGGACTGACCTTGTATATCAAGAAAGAAAGGAAGTTAATATTTTGTATTTCCCTGAAGAAATTAAGTAAATATTCTAATGGTAATTGTTAGAATTCTTCCTCTCCCCTTCTCTCTCATTCTCTCCTCTCTCCTCTCATACTCTCTGTATTATATAAATGAGGTTAGAGAAATGAGAACTGTTCAGAAATGTTGGGTAAGGAGATACATCCACAAACAAGAGCAAATCATTCCATAAATACCTACTACTTGATGTAACAGGTTGAGCTTGAAAACTCCAGCCGGAGAAGGCGACAGGCTCGTCAAGAAGCTCTCTATGAGGAAACTTTGTTACAGCAATGCCTTTTAATTATTTAAGTTTCCCCATGTAATATGTTCATTAAATGGATCTTTTGGAAGTAAAATTTACTAACATAGTAATGCACAGATCTTAGCTGTACTATTTTGATAAGTGAATTCACCATACCCATTTTCTTAATATCATCTTTATATTAACTTTTAATTTGATAAAACATAACTTATAACTATTCTTTTAAAATTAACACTTTCTGTGTCTTGAGAAATCTTTACTCCTAGTTCAGGATTATATTCTCCTATATTTTTTCTAAAGGCTTTATAGTTTTTTTCATTTAAGTCTATTTTATACACTTAATGAAATTAATCTTGATCCTTACCTTATACCAATTCACCTTTGTATGGTATAAGGTAAGGATCAAGATTAATTTTTTTTATATGTACATCTAGTTGTTCCTACATCTTTTGATAAAAGGATTTTGCTTTGGTACGTTTGTTGAAAATCAGTTTACTGCCTAAGTCTGCCTCTATTCCTGTACTCTCTTTTGTCACTTAGTTTATGAATAGCTGATTTGTTGACTGTGAAAGTCTTGAATTTGGGCTGTGTAAGTCCTCCAGCTTTTTTAAAAAGATTGTTTTAAAATTTTTGTATCTTTTGCATTTTTATTGGGTTGACCAAAAAATCTGTTTAGTTTTTTTTGTAAAATAAAAGACACATTTCTCATTTTCACCAATAACTTCATTGGTTTGGATAGTTTGAGTATGTCAGCTATCTCCTGAATGGTTTAATGTTGATTGTTCTCAGTGTTTCACTGTGATTGATACCAACTTCAGTGGTCTACATAACCATCGAGCATGGTCTAGTGAGAAATCTCTAGCATGAGACTTCATAAACCACTTTTGATACATTCAATTAGTCAGAGCATCTTCTCCATACACTGCACAAATGTTTTTTTTTTCATTTCAGTTGTGTTTTTTACCTTTCTTGAAATAATAAAGCATAATATGCCAAAAGTGTTGCCTATTTTCTTCCATCTTCAATATTAAAATGACTACACAAAAATTCACCAATTTTGGTAAGTTTTTTTAAATGTACTTTGATATGGCAGCTGTCACAATACAATCTAAAAAATTGTTTCAGATGAAGTTAAAGACAACTGAGTGCTACTAGGGCCATCTTATGGTAAAAACCAAACAAACTTTTTGGCCAACCCAATATTTCTATTTTGAATCAGCTGGTTAATTTCTATGAAATGTGTCTGCTGGGATATTGATTGAGAGGAATGGCATTGGATCTATTAAGCTATGGACATGAGATATCTATTTATTGGTTGTCTTTAATTTTTCTAACAATATGCAGAAGTATGTATGGGTGTTAAATTTATTTTTAAGTATTTTATGTTTTTATGTTTAAATGGAATGGATTTTTAATTTCATTTTCTAATTGTCTATTGCTAACATGAAAATACATTGTTGTATATTGACCTTATATTCTTTGGCTTTCCCAGATTTATTCTTTAGTTATATATTTTTGTAGGTTTCTTAGGATTATTTATGTACACAAATATGTCATATGAAAATAAAAGCAATTATCTCCAGTTATTTTTATGTAGATACGATGTTAAAACTATAATATTGCAATGAAGTAACAAAAGAAACTGTGTAAAACATACTTTTAAAGTTACATTTATGGGATAACATTGGTTAACATTATACAAATTTCAGGTGTAAACTTTATAATATGATATTTATATATTAAATTGTCAGTTCACTACCCACAGTCTAGTCGCCTTTCATCACCAGATGTTTGACCCCCTTTACCCTCAGGTGACCACCATACTGTTGTCTGTGTCTATGAGTTTATTTGTTGTGTTTTTTCATTTATTGCTTTTTGTTTTACATGCCACATATGATTCTTGTCCTTTTTTTTTTTTTTAAGATTTTATTTATTTATTTTTAGAGAGGGAAGGGAGGGATGGAGAGAGAGAGAGAAACATCAATGTGCGGTTGCTGGGGGCCATGGACTGCAACCTAAGCATGTGCCCTGACTGGGAATCGAATCTGCGATGCCTGGTTTGCAGCCCGCGCTCAATCCACTGAGCTACACCAGCCAGGGCGATTCTTGTCCTTTTTAATATGGCTTATTTCACTTAACATGATACTCTCAGGATCTACCTATGTTGTTGTCAAAGGCAATATTTTATCATTTTTATTGTTGAGTATACTCCACTAATGGATAAAGTTTATCCATTATCTTATTAATGGATAGCTTGGCCATTTCTAGTATTTGGTTCTATGAATAAATTTGCTGTGGATGCTTTCATGCAAGTCTTTTTGTAGATATGTGTTTTCTCTTGGCTAAATACCTAGTACTGAAATTACTTAGTCATAGAATGGACATTTTTTTATTCTAATTTTATTTTTCTTTTGGAAATTTGGATTCTAATTTTAGTAACTATAGTTTCTCAGAAGCTGCCAACCTTTTCAAAGGCATTATATCATTTGCAAGAAAGTTTCAGGTAATCTATTACTTCCTTGCCAACATTTGGTTTTGTGAGTTTTTAACTTTAGCTATTCTACTTTGTAGGTATTGGTATTACCCAGTGTTTTAATTCACATTTTACTAATGGATAGGTACTGAGTACTCTTTAATGTGTCTATTAGCTATTCATCCATCCTCCTTTGTGAAGTATTCTCAAATAATTTGCCCTTTTTTGTTAAATTATTTTTTATTTATAAGTTATAAGAGTTCTTTGATATTCTAGATAGCAGTCCTTTGTGTATTTATTTTTCCCCTATATGTGTACTTATTTCTTAATGATATCATTTGTTGAGCAAAAAATTTTAACTTTCGTAGTTTATCAATTTTTCTTTTATGATCATTTTGTTCTGCATCCTATTTAAGAAATCTTAGCTCTAAGATTCAAAGATACTCTTCTATATTTTCTTCTAAAACCTTTATAGTTTTAACTTTTATGTTTAGGTCTATGATCCACCTCAAATTAATTTTACTTGTTTGTGTATGGTGTGGGGTAAGGACTGAAGCTCTATTTAAAAAATATTAATATACATTAATTCCAGGATATTTTATTGAAAAAACACTTTCCCCATTGGATTACTTTGGCATCGTTATTAAACATCAGATAATCTTTGAAGTATAGGTTTACCAATGGGTTTTCTATTTCATGCTGTTGATGTAGTCTAATTATATCAACCTGTCTTTATTACTCTAGTTTTATAGTAAGCCTGTAGTATAATATAGAAATCAGGTAGGCCCTGGATGGTGTGGCTCAGTGTTTGAGCACTGGTCTTTGAATCAAAGGGTCACTGGTTCAATTCCCAGTCATGACAAATGCCTGGTTTGGGAGCCAGGTCCCCAGTAGGAGGCATGCGAGAGGCAACCACACATTGATGTTTCTCTCCTTCTTTCTCTTTCCCTTCCCCTCTCTAAAATATAAAATAAAATCTTAAAAAAAAAAGAAATCAGGAGTATAACTCTTTTTTTAAACGTTATTCTTCTTTTGAAATATTTCTATGAATACATGGTTCTTTATATCTCTCTACAAAATTTAGATTCATCTCTTTTTCACAATGATTGCAAGTTATCAGGGAACTGCATTGATTCTGTAGAGAAGTTATGTCTTAAAAATATTGAACCATTTATTTCATAAACATTATGTTTATTTATTAAGTTTTTAAAAAGTTTCCTCCAGGAATATTTTGTAGTTAAGTATAGAGGATTTTAATGTCCTCTTTTAAACTTGTTCCCAAATATTTTGTTTTTGAACAATTGTAAGAAAAATCGTTTTCTAATCTTATTTCCAATTATTAACTGCTGTTATATAATAATACAACTATTTTTATATTAGTTTTGTATCTCTCCATCTCACTCAATTCACTTACTAGCTTCTAGTAGTTGTTTTTAAATTCTATAGGATTTTCTATGTAAACAATTATGCATCTTCATGTAGTGGCTATTAATTTTTTTCTAATTATGTGTTTTATTCCCTTTTCTTACCTATTTCTCTGATTACAAATTTTAGTACAATGTTGAATGAAAGCTTTGAGAGTAGGTATTAATTACCCTGTTTCACAACTTAGGAGGAAAGTATTAATACTTCACCATTAAATAGAATGTTGGCTGTAGTAGGTTTTTCTTAGATGTTCTTATTCAGAATAAGAATGTCCTTTCTTTTTCTGGTTTGTTGAGAGTATTTTATTTTTAATCATGAATCTGGGAAAACATTTTTATTCTTCTATTGAATTGTTTATAACATTTTCTTTATAGTATTCATAGAACAAATCACTTGGATTTATTTTTAAGAGTTATTCCAATCTGGGATTTCTGGAGTATACTTCACTTGATTATGATGTATTATTCTTTTTATATATGGCTAAATTGAATTGACTTAATATCTATAATTTTTTTACTAAGTTCATGGGTATTATTGATCTGTGGTTTTCTTTTTGAAATATCTATCACTTTTTAAGGTCAAGATTATGATACCTACACAAATAAGTTCGGAATGTGTTCTTTTCTCTGTATTATGAAAATTTGTATAAGACTAGTATTCCTTCCTTAAATATTGGAGACAAAAATTTTAGTAAAACTATCCTGGCATGGAATTTTCTTAGGATAAGTTTTAAACTCTGAATTAAACTTTTGATAGATATAAAAAATATTCATAGTTTTTTTCATCTTTTGTCAGTTTTTTAAAGAATTTTTCTACTTCATCTAAGTGTTCAATTTGTTGTATAAAATTGTTCATAACACTTTCTTATTGTCTTTTATTTCTGCGGGATCTGTAGTTACAACTCCACTTTCATTACTGTTATTGGTAATTTGTGTGCTTTCTTTTTTTCTCTTGATCAGACTAGCTAGGTGATTTTATTCTTATTTTATTTTATTTGTAAAGTGTATTTTATTGATTATGTTATTACAGTTGTCCCATTCCCCTCCTTTATTCCCCCTCCTCCCTGTACTACCCCTCCCACCTGACTTCTTAGTTTATGTCCATGGATTGTACATATAAGTTCTTTGGCTTCTACATTTACTATACTATTCTTAACACTCTCCCCATCTGTTTTGCACCTACCATTAATGCTTTTTATTCACTGTACCTTTTTCCTCATTCTCCCCCACTCTATCTCCCCACTGATAACCCTCCATGTGATCTCCATTTCTATGATTCTGTTTCTGTTCTAGTTGTTTGCTTAGTTTTTGTTTTTTAGTTTCAGTTGTTGATAGTTGTGAGTTTGTTGTCATTTTAATGTTCATATTTGTGGTCATCCTCTTTTTCTTTGATAAGTCCCTTTAATATTTCATATAATAATTGCTTGGTGATGATGAACTCCTTTAACTTGACCTTATCTGGGAAGCATTCTATCTGCCCTTCCATTCTAAATGAGAGCTTTGCTGAATAATTTTGGATGTAGGTCCTTGCCTTTCATGACTTCAAATACTTCTTTCTAGCCCCTTCTTGCTTGCAAGGTTTCTTTTGAAAAATCAGCTGATAGTCTTATGGAAACTTTTTTGTAGGTAACTGTCTCCTTTTTTCTTGCTGCTTTAAAGATTCTCTCCTTATCTTTAATCTTGGGTAACTTAATTACGATGTGTCTTGGTGTGTTTCTTCTGGGATCCATCTTCTTTGGGACTCTCTGAGCTTCCTGGACTTGCATATCTAATTCCTTCACCAGGTTGAGGAAGTTTTTCTTCATTATTTGTTCAAATAAGTTTTCAACTTCCTGTTCTCCCTCTTCTTCTTCTGGTACCCTTATGATATGGATATTGGAATGTTTAAAGTTGTCCCAGAGGTTTCTCAGCCACTCTTCAGTTTCTTGAATTCTTGTTTCTTCATTCTGTTCCAGTTGGATTTTTATTTCTTCCCTTTGTTCCAAATTATTGATTTGAGTCCCAGTTTCCTTCCCTGCACTTTTGGTTTCCTGTGTATTTTCCTTTATTTCACTTTGATAGCCTTTATTTCTTCCTCATTTTGTGGCCAAACTCAATCATTTCTGTGAGCACCCTGATTATCAGTGTTTTGAACTCTGCATCTGATAGGTTGTCTATCTCCTTGTTGCTTAGTTCTTTTTATGGAGTTTTGATCTGTTCTTTCATTTGGGCCACATTTCCTTAAGCGTGCCTGATATGGTGTAAGGGGCGGAGCCTTAGGTTTCACCAGGGTGGAACAACCCCATTTGCTGGGTTGTGGTGCATTCTAGATGAATGTTTCTTCTTTAATGCTTTGGTTGTTAGACTTCCATGCAGTTCAATTTTCTGGCAGTTCTGGTTGTTTTTTGTTTTTAAGTTAGTTGTTGTCCTTTGGTTATGAACTGAAGCAAAGCAGTTATACATATGCCTCCATTAGCCAGAACTCTCTCCTTTAGGTTTTTAAACTTTTTTGTTGTTTGCTAGTTTTCCATTTTATTGATGTTTTCCAATCTGTGATATTTTCTTCCTTCTATTTATTTTGAGTTTGCCTTGCTCTTCCCTCTATAGATTATGCAGGTAGAAGTTAGAGCATTGATTTTTAGCATTTATTCTTTTCCAAGAAAGTATTAAGTCCTAGGAAAGTAAAATAACTTAATAAAGGATATGTACCTTGATAATGATAAAGTTAGTTCTTAGACATAGTCTAATTGCTTTTAGTCCAGTGTTTTTCTACTGGATCATATTGTCCACTTTGTATTTCCTGTGCCTACATCTACAACATTCTAATTTACTTAGATTTTTCAGTTTGTTCCTAAAGGTTGTGAGAGATGAAAGCTTACTTTTACTACAAAGGGCCAGAGCACCATAGGTTTCTAAAAACAATGGTAGCTGACAAATTAATGCTGTAAATGATCAGGATTGTACCATTGGTACCACATTGTTGATGTACTGATGTTGTTCCTGATTTTGATAATGTGTACCCATTTTTGCTTTTTGCTTATCATTCTAGCAAAAGTTTTGTCAATATTTTCAAAGAACCATGTTCAGTCTTATTAATGTTCTCTTGTGTATTTCTCTATTTCATTTATTTCTGCTCTAATTTTTATTAGTTTCTTCTTTCTAGTTGCTTTGTGTTTAGTTGCTCTTATTTTTCTAGTTTCTTAAGATGGGACATGAGGCTATTCATTGAAAGAACATGAGATCTTCTTTTTTTTTAAGATTTTTTATTTATTTATTTTTTAGAGAGGGAAGGGAGGGAGAAAGAGAGAGAGAGAGAAACATCAATGTGCAGTTGCCGGGGGCCATGGCCTACAACCCAGGCATGTGCCCTGACTAGGAATCGAACCTGTGATGCTTTGGTTCACAGCCCATGCTCAATCCACTGAGCTATGCCAGCCAGGGCTTCAGATCTTTCTTCTTTTTTAATACATGCATTTACAAGTAGAAATGTCACTCTGAGCACCAATTTAACTGCATCCAATAAACTTTGTTATGTTTTAAAAATATTTTCTCATGTCCCTTGTGATTTATTTTTTGACCAGTTGGTGATTAGTGTATTTAATTTCCAGATATTTATCAATTTCCAAAACTTCCTTCAGTTACTGATTTCTAATTTAATTCCTATGTGGTCTGGAAACAGACATTCTATTGTTCCCACTATTTTAAATTTATTGATGTTTGTTTTATGGCTCAGCATTTTGTATAGTATGGAGAATGTTCTGTGTTGCGTGTCTGGAAAGAATATGTATTCTTTTGTTTAGTGGAGTGTTCTAGAAAGATTGTCAGTTCTAATTGGTTATAGAATTGTTCAAGTATCCTATTTCCTTGTTGATCTTCTGCCAGGTTGTTCTACCCATTAAATCAAGCAGGGGATTAAAATCTCCAACTTTCATTGTTGAATTGCCTATTTTTTTCTCTTTAGATCTGTGAGTTTTGCTTCTTCCTGCCTTGTCCCTTTGAGTATGGAACTTTCATCCCTTGAGTGAGTCAGGGCAGAGGTCACCAGGACCCTGGTATATTCAGCCTACAGCACCTGGAATAGAGCTTCTGCACTACAAGTGGCAATTCAGTGGGGAATACAGACCCCATTCTGTTGGCCTCACCTGCCTGAAATGGAGCTGCTTCAGTATGGAACTTGCAGATGAGACACTCCAGAAGCCTACATATCCTGGGGTGAAATTGTAGCTTTATACTGGGAGCTGAAGGTAGAGAGAGTTTCTGTCTTCTTGGCTTTACAGGCTTGGGGTAGAGCTACCAAGGAGCCGGGGCATGGGTGAAGTGGACAGGGATTCAGCCCAAATGCCACAGACTCTCACTCTTTTAACTGAGATTTAGTAGATTTTTTATGTGGACCCCAGCTTGTGGGGTCCACAACATTGTGGATGCAGGAGAGACATTCACATGGACTACCAAGTCCTGTGGAGGAAAAGGGCAAGTGGCTTTGCTCTTAAGGGGAGCAAAAGGCCTGGCCTCCTCCATGACAGGCCTTTATTTCTATCTCTGGGCACTTTACATGATGGTCCTCATTTCTTAGCACAGGCTGCCTTTAGGTGGTTACCTTTTACAGAAAACAAAGGAGCCAATGCCACTAATCACATCACTGAAGAGGGATATTTGCAAATGAAAAGGGAAAAGTAGCTGAACCGGTTACACTCCATACTTGGGAGTTTTAGCATAGATTTGAGGAAGTTACAGTAATCACTTGCTGTCTCAATTCAGGTTGAGGGAGTTTCAGTAAAGAGCAAGACTCAAAGTGGCCTAGGTACATTGCAGACCTGATTCCCCATGGGAGAACCTACCCGTGGGTATGGGTCCTGTGCATCTCCAAGTGGGAGCTGGGCCCTTGCCACGCAGAGCAGTGTCCTACAGATTTTCTTGAATGAATATTTCTCCATATGCTGTAGAACATTTAGAAAAATTCCATAGAATATGAATAATTAATTATTGTCTTTTATAACTAGCGCCAGTTAAATTGTTGTTCTTCTTGGGAGAGAGTCTGCACAGCTCTATTCCTTAATTCCCAAAGTCCTGCTCCTCTGCCTCTACCTTTTTAAGATTCTGAAATAAAATAGTTTTTTTCTTCCTTCTCTTTCTTCTCCCACTTTTGGCTTATTTTGATTATTTATTTTTATAAGGAGATCATTTCAGTATTGATAACATGAAATAGAATTGTAGAAGCTATATTCAATCAATACTTTCTTCGCTGTAGGATCTATAGCTGCCATTTCTTAGCTATTTCATGAACACAGGTAGTTTCATTGAGATTTGTGTTGAGTTTGAGACTGATAAAAATCATAGATAAAATAATACTGAAAAAAAGAAAAAAGAGAAAAAAACACTGAATATGCTCTGGTTCCTATATAACATTGATGTGCTGCTATCTGTGAGCTTCCTCAGGCAGCAGTATAGGGACAAAATTTGGAACCTTGTTCAGGCAAACCATTACATCTTTGGCTTGTTTGTTTAATGCCTTGCTACATGGTATTAAATTTCAGGCCAAACCTGATATTGGCCTCTGATTCTTACCTGGATTTAAGACTGAAGCTAAAGTATTAACCCCCCCCCCAGTTCAGATACAGTTTTTGTTGTAATTGTAATAACTTATCAATTATATTTTCCTCTAGTGGTCACAGGCCCTGTGGTCCTGGTATAATTCAAAGTAAGGCAGAAATTATTTGCATGACAGAATTGATTTAATTGGGCACAGGGCTTTGCTCCTATCATGAGACCAGACTATTGTGCATCAAAGAAAGAGGTATTCCTAAATATTTTATAAATCCCCAAATTAAAACAATTTTCCAGGTCTCTCCTATCAATTCCAATCATTTTTTAATATCTTTTCCATATCCATATAATGTCAGCAGGCATGTCCATGGGGGGAGGAAACCTTATGAAGAGAAACAGTGTAATGGAGAGCACTTTCCTTTTTATTCTGACTGCTAGAAAATCATCTTGTCATTGTGAGTTAGTTCTTGCTATTTTATGATATTCAGTTTCCACTGGAAAAAATTACGAGTCCTGGTTTTATTAGATGTCTTACTTGGTATTAAATAATTATAAGAAAGAGGTGTTATACACCTTTTCTATTTTATTTTGTGAGTACTCTAATTGGGTCCAAACTCTGGAAGCATCCTTGTTTAACAGAGGAATTACAGCTTAACTGGAAAGGAAAGCCATTACATATTTGCCCCACTATTCAAGGACATTTTGCTGGGTAGAAGATGCTGAAGAGCAGCAGATGCAGAGAGGGGGAGAGTTTTAAGTTTTAGGGGGCCCTTTGGATTTAGTGTCTAATTCTGTTTTAGCATTAGAGCTCATTTGTTTATTATTATAAGTTAACTCCTACAACATGGTGAAAATTACAATTTGAACCCATTGGCCTTGTGTGACAGGACAAAATTCTCACATCCTACTGATCCTCTTCCCACAATCTCATTGAAATTCCTCATTTTGCAGGTAAAGGCCCAGAAAAACTAAGCAACTCGTCCAAGATCAATCAGGTCTCTTGCCTCCAAGTGTGATCTTTTGAGCTTACAGTACTGCCTCCTAGGAGAAGTAACTTCAGGATGTTAAGACAGATCTTTTTTAATTAATTCATTTTATTGTTATTCTATTACAGTTGTCCCAATTTTCCCCCTTTGCTCTCCTCTGTCTATCCCACCCCCTATTCCCACAGTCATCCTTTCCCTTTTCCTTGCCTAAGTCTCCTAGACTCCCTTGTTAGTAGCAGTGAAAATGAGGGTGAGCATTCATGTTCTACTTCCCTTACCACAACATACCCTCTAGTTCTTTTTTTTTTTTTTTTAATGGCAGTATCACATTCTAGTAGAGCCTCCAAAAGCCTGAGTGACTTTGTGGAGCAGAGTTCTGGGCTTACCAATTTTAGGCATGTAGAACGACAAAGATATGTTTTGTTGTGTCAGTCCTCTGAGACTTCAGGGCTAATTTGTTACTACAATATAACATGCTTTGTCCTTATTAATATAATTTTTGAAACCCAGTAGGAGAAGAGATCACTTCAAGCTATTTTTGCATAAAAGACTCACTTCGAAAACAATGTGTTGAATAGTGTGATAATGAGGAGATAGCATCTATTCAGTCAGCTGTGGACTAGGAGGAAGAAGCAAGCTTAAATGGAGGTGAAGGCATGAGAGGATTCTCTTTTTTTTTCTCTAATTCAATAGTCTACTCCTATGCTTTGGCAGAACTCATCCTTGTGTGTAGGTAAAAATGATTAACCTTTAGTTGTTGTGCAACACGAAGTGCTAATAGGACTTATATTTAAACTTGAATTTCTAACTTTTAAAACCATATTTTAAAATGTATTTCAGAATAGTCTGGTTAAAATCAGTCAGTAAGGAAGACAATGAAGATATTAAGTTTGCTGAATGACTTTACAGTGGATCCTAATGGTACTAAAGTATTTATCAGTAATCTGATTTCTTTGTATGCTGCACAGCTATTTTTCTGTTACATTAACTTCATTTTGTATTTTTTGGATCATTCCCATGCAGCTTAGGGAGCACTGAGTTGTGGCCTAATTGTCTTATTATGCAGTATTAAATAACCTATAAAAAAAAGAATAGAAGTGTGAATGAAAAGAAATGAGCCTTGGTCACTGTAGGTGGTAGCGGAAAGCAAAATAATGAAATCATCCCCAATGTATATAGAATATTAAGCAGAACATAGCACTAGAGTAAAGACTTCTCAGAATATTTTTTGGAAGGAAACACCCCAAAATGGACCAGTGGGGACTTATTTAAATCTGAATTAAGTGAAGAAGTATATATAACTCAAGGAGAGATTCCCCTTTACAAACATACATCTTTATCAATATTTTATACCTAATTAAAATGTCCATATCTTAACTTCATTCAGTAATATATCATAAACTATAAGTGATAATACTTACAGGCTTTTAAAAATTACCTAAGTCATTCCTTTTTAAAATCATCTGCATTCTACTATAATTAGAAAAAGGAGGTTGTGAGAAGAACAGATTTATCCAGTTATTTTTACAAAAGTAGAATTGTTCCTTAACTGGTACTAAATAGTAGTTTCTTACTATAACTGTTTTTTGACAGTTCCATTCAAGGAAAGATTTTATTACCAAAGTTCATAAAAATTGCCATAGTTCTCATAAATGCTAGTTAGATGGATTTGTTTCCTTCTTTAATTGTATTTTCTGTTTATTTTGTTTTTTCTTTTACAAAGTAGACAACTCTGAAAGAGTGCACATATCCAAACTGAAACCAGACCATTTTTAATATATTTGCTAACTTGCTTACAAGATACCCATTTCTTTGACTTCAGCTATCAGCTCCAAATACACAAACTCTCATATATGAAGAGATCTTAAATTAAGACTATCCCCCTTTCTTTCAGGGTTAGTTTCTAAGGTCATTTTACTACTTCTCTCAAATAGATTCTTCCTTCTTTCCCATCATCATCCTCCTTAGGCCTTCCAGACTCTCAGCTCACCAGCACTGGGGTAGTGGCTCCTTTATGGTCTTCCTGCCTCCTTTTCTTGATTCCAGTGCATCTTCCACATGGCCAGACAGCCCTCCTAAAATACTCCTTTCATCCTGGTTTTCACCTACTTAACACCCAAGTAGAGTGAAACAGTAACAGCTGCAGACTGTGTTTCCCTCTCATCTTGTTATCACATCTTTTTTTTTTATCACGTCTTAACCAAAAGTCCCTCCACTCCAGCCAAGCCAATCTGTGAGCTAGACAAGAAAAGAGTTACTTTCCTTCATTGAGAAACATATTCCTTATGCTCAGTACACTAAACCCTTTCCCTCATGCTTATGTACTAAAACTCTAAAGCAGGAAGGAATCATCTTGTCTCCAGGCTTTGAAAAATAGTCAAGTATAGTCACTACAGTTAAATCAATGATCAGATTAGAACCTGATCTGACACAAAATTATTACAAATCAGATCTCTCTTTGCATTCTCTCCGTGAGCCACTCTCACTTCACATCAGAATTTCTACCAGGTATTTCTGCACCAATCAATTCCTGGATTCTGAGCATCTCATAAGAGATAAGATGAGAATAATGGATTGTTATCTCATCATCACCTGAAAGTCACCTATAGCATTCACATTTTAGAAGTTATTTTTGTGTCTTTATGTTAAAAAGTGGATGTAAATTTGCCTTGTAAGTTTTCTGTCTGGGCCAAAATTTTTTATCATTTTTCAGCAACTTTAATTACCTATGATAAGACTATAATATAAACTAGTTTTAGGGCTCTACTTCCTAAGGCAGCATTTTTATTAACTAGTCTGCTTGAAGCTATTACTCAGGGATGAATGTAGCACTTCATTCTTTTTTAAAAAAATTGAGGTATAATTGACATATAACATTAGTTTAAGGTGTACATAATAATTCATTATTGGTTCTTTTAAATTCTAACAGAGAACTCAGTTATTGTATTAAAAAGAACATTAAGTTTGATCTAATGAAGTTACTTCAGCTGGATTCTAGTCTCTGGCTATGGTTTTCATATGTTCTTAATTTAGTGACTCACTTTTTTTTTAACCAATAACTTCCCACTTATCTCTTTAGTATGACTTTACTATATCAAGAAAAGGAAATAGTTTGAATGTTCAATGACATGTGAAAAAATGAAAACCAGGTCTGAGAAAGGAAAATGAACTTTATTTGATATTTAGGTTGGGCTGTCATAGATGGTAATTGACAACACAGGGCTCTGTCATAAATGACAATTATGGATGTTCAGTCTATTTCATTCAGTTTAGAACACTTTAGGAAAACTTGGGTTGGTGGATCTCAGTGTCTCCAAAAACCAGTATGTGTGGACTTCATAGGACAGAGCATCTTCAAGTGTGGTCTTAGGACCATGTGAATCTGGATCATCTGAGGTCCTGTGTAAAAGAATTCCTAATTCCTAATTTCTGAGCTTCATTCCAGATTTTTTAAAAATGAAATTATTGAGATGGTATCCACAGATGCAGAAAAAGAAGTTGATAAAATCCAACACCAATTCATACTAAAGATCTCAGTAAACTAGAAATAGAAATTCCATCAGTCTGACAAATAACATCTACAAAAATCTATAGCAAATCTACTTCATACTTAATGGTGAGAAACTGAAAGCTTCCCCACTGAGATCAAGAACAAGGAATCAATGTCTCCTGTCACTATTGTTTTCAACATCATACTGGAAGTCCTAACTAATGTAATAAGAAAAGAAAAGGAAATAAAATGTATACAGAATAGTAAAAAAGAAATAAAACTCTGTTCACAGATGACACAATTATCTATGTAGAAAATTCAAAATAGTTGACAAAAAAGCCCCTGAAACTAATAAGCAATTACAACAAGGTTTCAGGATACAAGGTTAATATATAAAAGTAAATTGCTCTCCTATATACCATCAGTGAACAAGTAGAATTTGAAATTAAAATACCATGTATATTAGCACCCATCAAAATACCTAGATACAAATATAACAAAATATGTACAAGTACTATAAGAAAACTACAGAACTCTAATGTAAGAAATCAAAGCATAAATGTTGATATAGTCCATGTATTACATGGAAAAAAAGGCTCAATATTGTTAAGGGGTCAATTTTTCCCACCTTGATCTACAGACTCAATACAATCCCAATCAAAATCCAAGCTAGTTATTTTGTGGATATTGAAAAATTTATTATAAAGTTTATATCAAATGACAAAAGATCCAGAACAGCCAACACAATATTAAAGAACAGAGGACTAACTTACCCTGCTTTAAGACTTACTGTAAAGCTGTAGTAATCAAGACAGTATGATATTGGTGAAAGAATAGACAAATCAGTAGAACAGAATCAAGAGCCCAGAAATAGCCCTGCATATAGTGAACTAATTTTTGACAAAACATCAAATGTAATATAATGAATAAAAGAGAGCCTTTTCAACAAATGGTACTAGAACAACTGGACATCTGCATGCAAAAAAAATTGATTCTAAGCACATCCCTTACACCTTTACCAAAAGTTAATTCAAAATAAATCACAGACCTAAACAGAAAATGCAAAAGTACACAATTCCTAGAAGATAACATAGGAGAAAATCTAGATGACCTTGAATTTAGCTATGACTTTTTAGATATAACACCAAAGGCACAACCTATAAAGAAAGAATTGATAAGCTAGAATTTAATGAAACTAAAGTTTTTGCTCTGGAAAATTTCTTCCCTACACTGTCAAGAGAATGAAAAGATAAGCCATAGACTGGGAAAAAATATTTGTAAAAGACGTATCTGATAAATGGCTATTATCCAAAATTTACAAAGAACTCTTAAAATACAGCAATAAGCAAACAACCAACATGATTAAAAAATGAGCCAAAGACCATAATAGACACTTCTCCAAAGAAGATTATACAAATGACAAGCATGTGACAAGATGCTTCATATTGTACATCATCAGGGAAATGTAAATTAAAGCACAATAAGATACCACTACAAACCTATTAGAATAGCCCAAATCCAGAGCACTGACCCTATCAAAACCTGGAGAGAATGTGACACAAGAAACTCTTGTTCATTGCCGGTTGGAATGCAAAATAGTTCATTTACTTTGGAATACTGTTAACCTTACAAATCAAACCTATGAAATAATTTTGAGTACCTCCAGGTTCAGGATATAATACATTGGAAATGTATATTTAAAATTTGTAATTAAAATAGCATTGTTATGGAAGGGATGTGGGGAAGGCTGGGGGGTGGGCTGGGATGGGAGTAAAAGAAAACTGTACTTGAACAAAAATTAAAATATAAATAAATAAGTAAATAAATAAATAAAATAGCATTGCTAATTGATTCATTGGATACCTCCTTCAACATCCCTGACATGAAAGTACTTAACAAAATATTTTAAAATATTTATTTAAAGTACCTAGAAGCTACATCACTGTGACAGTAAGTAAAGGAAAAATATCATTCATAAAACAAGAAAAAGGAATCATGAAACTCACATAGACAGGTGTTTTCCAGAACAGGGAAAACAAAGAAGAATCAATCAGAAATTCTGGAATTGAAACAATGGTTATTTTTTAATTAATAGATGGACATACTAAAGAGATAATTAATAAATTAGAAGACCTAGAACAAAACACTAAGAGTTTAAAAAAGTAAAGTTAGACCTGGATCAGAAAATAGATTGCAAAGTTCTAACATATGCCCCATATGTGTCTTAAATATGTGACATAGATATGTCACATATTTTATGTATATAAAATATTTATTTTTTATATTTATATTTTATGTATATAAAATATTTTATTTCATATGTGTGTGTGTATATATATGTATGACTATGGAAAAGAGGCTATATTTGAAGAAATGAGTGCATATCTTTGGAATTAAAGAAAGGTATAGACCCTCAGACATAATGACTGAAGTGGTGAATACAAGAAACGAAAATCCTGTATACAGCATAGTGACACCACCACCCTACATGACACTTTTGTGCCGTATGTATATATCAGTGTCCTCTGATAGACGCTGTCCTTTAATTTTATGACTTGAGTGAGTGCCCATTGACCTAGTGTTTAGTCCCCCATGTGCTTCCTTAGCTACATTCCTTGTGCAGGGCAAGAATTACAGGATGAGAGAATCTAATTAGTATTTGTTTTACAGATTTTTTATAAAGTATCAATGATTGCACTGAGTATTCCTCCCTAATGTTAATACTAGAAGGCAATAGAATAAAATCATTAATGCAGAGGGAAAAGGAGTCATAACCTGAGAGTCTATACAAAACAATATTATCATTCAAGAGTAAGTATAAATAAAGTTTTGGATAAAATCTAATAGAATTTACTTCTTACAGATTCCTTCTGAGAGAACTATAAAAGGATGGACTCCAGCGAGAGGAAAAGTGAATCAAAGGAATGAAGTGGGATATAAGCAATAGTGGTAAGTAAAAAAAAAAAGTAAAATATGTGCATTTAATTCAAATATAAAACATGGCGATTTTATTTAAAAAGTTGTTGAAGTTAGGTCAGCTGAATTTACTTTGATGGGACTCTCTACCTATGGTGTTACGTATTTACAATCTAGAAACTCACTCTTTTCAGTTCTTAACTCTTTCACTAGCTGACCATTATACATTATTAACAAAATATAAACAGTTGGAATTCCAATAATGTAAGAAAAAACAGAAAGTAACTTTTTATTGTCTTTGTAATCTCTGGGAAGTCTCACCTTGTGCTTAGAAAAGTGTCTGCCATGTAAAAGATACTCAAGTTTTTTTTATCTCTCAAAACAGTTTCTCAAGTCAATAAATATGTTCTTAATTAAATTTGAGGAATAATTTCTGATGAGAGATGGCATTTTGGTGGGACTATATATCAGTGCATAGAATCATATCATTGGCTTCTTCTTACTAGAAGACAGTGATAAAAATGAAGCTGATTAAAGATATATTTCAATGTCTACATTTTAAAAACTTCTAGCAAGCTTCAAAGAATAATTGTAGGGGAGGCAGTTTGCTGTGGAGTTTTTTAAGTCTTTGACTAAATCAGCATATTTTGCCATATGTAATATGCACCCATTTTTGGCCCAAAGGAAAAAATTTTCATTTTAATTTTTAATTTGATTATTGATTTATTTGTGTTTAGATACTTGTTTTTGTATTATGCAGAAATTTTAGCATTTATTTTTGAACAAATTATGGTACAAGGAATTTTATATAACAAATAATTATGAAGCAAGAACAGATACAAGGTATTTCAGGCACTACTCATGTATTATACACCTCCTGTTTTTCCCATAAAAATTTGGGCAAAAATAGTGCACATTATACATGGCAAAATACGGTAGTCTTAAATTTAATATTACTTGGTTTTCTTTATACAATAAAAAAGATGGTTGGAAAGGAGAGACATATTTTTAAAGATAAAGTCCCTAGTGAGGTGTTCCCTCAGGGTAGGTCACCCAGTTATTTTTACATGGAACAGAGAGACGTAAGTTTTTCACTTTCACTTCCTCAGCCTCTAAGCTATTTTTGTGTTGAAGCTGCATTGCTACCCTAGTATTAACTTAGGGGATTCTCAAAGGTGGCCCAGCAGTTCCAGTCTTGTGGCAAAATCATCACATTGGCAGAATAACAGTCATTCTCTTACACTTTTGCTCCACACCCAGCTTGCCAATCAGAAGCTGGGTGCATTTATTGTACTGGCACTAATAGTTGAGGTACTTTTGCTAATTCTGTGATTTCCTTAGAAAGGCATGGTTTATATCCATACTTATGGTTGCTGAGTCTGAGTGAACCATTAATGTTAAAAGCCAGAGTTTTCATGAAGTAAGTGGTCCTGGTCTCAAAATATGTATTTGGTACTTGTTGGAAAGTCAGCTATGAAAAAGCCTAGGTTTTATATATGTTATATTGTTGTTGTTTTATTTTTATTATTATATTGTCCATTACCATTTACCACTTACCCTTTCCATTACCCTTATACCACTGTACCCCCAGCAATAACCACAATATTGTCCATGTCTGTGAGTTCTTTTCCCTTTTTACTCAATCCCTCTACCCCCAATCTGCCCTCCTGCATACTAGCTGTCATCTGTCCTCCATCTATGAGTCTGCCTCTCTTTTGCTTGTTAGTTCAGTTTGTTCATTAGATTGCACATGAGTGAAATTATATGGTATATGCCTTTCTCTGACTCGCTTATTTCACTTAGCATAATGATCTCCAGGTCTATCCATGCTGTTGCAAAGGGTAAAATTTTCTTCTTTTTTACAGCTGAGTAGAATTCCACTGTGTAAATGTCCCATGGTGGTTTTATCCACTCATCTATTGATGGACACGGGCTGCTTCCATATTTTGGCAATTATAAATAATGCCACAGTGAACATAGGGGCAGTTATGTTCTTTCAAATTTTCAGGGGTTTTCAGGGTTCCTTCAGATATATTCCTAGAAGTGGGATTGCTGGGTCAAAGCATAGATCCATTTTTTTTTATTTTTTGAGGTACCTCCATACTGCTTTCCACAGTGGCTGCACCAGTCTGTATTCCCACCAACAGTGCAAAAGTGTTCCCCTTTCTCCACATCCTCGCCAGAACTTTTGTTGATTTATTGATGATAGCCATTCTGACAAGTATGAGATGGTATCTCATTGTGGTTTTTATTTGCATTTCTCCAGTAATTAGTGATGTTGGGTATCTTTTCATATGTCCATTGGCCATCTGTATGTCCTCTTTGGAGAAGTGTTTAGTCGGGTCCTCTACCCGTTTTTTAATTCAGTTGTTTGTTTTTTTGGTGTTGAGTTTTGTAAGTATTTTATAAATTTTGGATATTAACCCCTTATCAGATGCCTCAGTGAATATGTTTTCCCACTCTGTGGGTTGTCTTTTTATTTTGTTGATGATTTCCTTTCCTGTGCAAAAACTTTTTAGTTTGATGAAGTCCCATTTGTGCATTTTTCCTTTTGTTTCCACTGCCTGGGGAGATATATCCAATAAAAAATTTCTACAAGCAATGTCTGAGATTTTGCTGCCTATATTTTCTTCTAGGATTTTTATGGTTTTGGCTTGAATGTTTAAGGCTTTCATCCATGTTAAATTTATTCTTGTGTGTGGTATAAGAAGGTGGTCTAGTTTCATTTTTCTGCTAATTCCTGTCCAATTTTCCCAACACCATTTATTGAATAAACTGTCTTTAGCCAATTGTATGTGCTTGCTTCCTCTGTCAAATGTTAATTGTCTATAAAGGTATGGGTTTATTTCTGGGCTCTCTATTCTGTTCCATTGATAAATGTGTCTGTTTTTATGCCAGTACCAAGCTGTATTGAATACTATGGACTTATAGTATAGTTTGATATTAGGTAGCATGATTCCTTCAACCTTGTTCTTCTTTTTCAAGATTGTTGTGGCTATGCGGGGCCTTTTGTAGTTCCATATCAATTTTTGAAATATTTGTTCTAGTTCTGTGAAACATGTCATTGGAATCTTGATAGGTATTGCATTGAGTCTATAGACTGTTTTGGGTAGTACGGACATTTTAATGATGTTAATTCATCATATCCATGACAACAGTATGTGCTTCCACTTATTTGCATCTTCTTCAATTTCTTCCTTCAGTGTCTTATACTATTCTGAATACAGGTCTTTTACATCCTCGTTAAGGTTTATTCCTAGATGTTTTATTCTTTTTGAAGCAATTGTGAATGGGGTTTTCTTAATTTCCCTTTCTGTTAGTTCCTTACTGGCATATAAAAATGCAACTGATTTCTGAATATTAACTTTCTATCCTGCTACTTTGCTTAATTCATTTATCAGTTCTAGTAGTCTCTTGGTGGGATCTTTGAGGTTCTCTATGTACAGTATCATGTCATCGCAAATAGAGACAGTTTTACTTTTTCTTTCCAAATTGCATGCCTTTTATTTCTTCTTCATGTCTTATTGCTGTGGCTAGGACTTCTAGTACTATGTTGAATAACAGAGGTGAAAGTGGATATTTCTGTCTTGTTTCCAACAGGGATGGGGAATGTTTGTAGTTTTTACCCGTTTAGTGTGATGCTGAAGTGGGTTTGTCATATATGGTCTTTATTATGTTTTGGTATGTTCCTTCTCTTCCCACTTTGCTGAGAGTTTTTAAACCAGTGCTGGATTTTATCAAAAGCTTTTTCTGCATCTATTGATATAATCATGTGGTTGTTGTCCTTCACTTTGTTTATGTGGTGAATCACATTTATTGACTTGTGAATGCTGTACCAACCTTGCATTGCTGGAATAAACCCCATTTGATCATGGTGTATGATCTTGCTGATGCATTGCTGTATTTGGTTTACTAATATTTTGTTGAGGATTTTAGCATCTATGTTCATCAGTGATATTGCCCCATAATTTTTTTTCTTTGTAGTGTCTTTATCTGGTTTTGGAATTAGGATAATGCTGGCCTCATAAAATGAGTTTGGGAGCCTTCTCTCCTCTTGAATTTTATAAAATAGTTTGAGAAGCAGAGATGTTAGTTCTTCTTGGAACTTTTGGTAAAATTCATCTGGTCTGGGGCTTTTTTTGTTGGGAGTTTTTTGATTACTGCTTCAATTTCAGTAGGTGTAATCTGTCTATTCAGATTCTCTGATTCTTCCTGATTTGTTTTTGGAAGATCGTATGTTTTTAGGAATTTATCCATTTCATTCAGGTTGTCCCCTTTGTTGGCATACAATTGTTCATAATATTTTCTATAATCCTTTTTATTCATATGGTGTCAGTTGTCATTTCTCCTCTTTCATTTCTGATTTTATTTATTTGGTACTTTCTCTTTCTTTCTTGTTGAGTTTGGTTAAAGGTTTGTCAATCTTGTTTATATTTTCAAAGAACCAGCTCTTTGATTCATTGATCTTTTGTATCTTTTTCTAGACTTTATTTCATTTATTTCTTCTTTGATCTTAATTATTTCCTTCCTTCCACTCACATTGGGCTTTGTTTGTTGTTCTGTTCAAGTTCCTTTAAGTGTGAAGTTAGATTGTTTATTTGAACTTTTTCTTGTTTTATGAGATAGGCCTATAATGCTATGAATTTCCCTCTTAGGATTGCTCTCCCAGTGTCTCACAGATTTTGGATTGTTGGGTCCTCATTTTCAATTTTTTCAAGGTATCTTTTGATTTCTTCCTTGATCTCATTGTTGACCCATTCATTATTTAATAACTTGTTATTTAGCTTCCATGTCTTTGTGTGTTTTTCAGTGTTCTTCTTGTGATTGATTTCTACTTTCATAGCGTTGTGGTCAGAAAAGAGGCTTGATATAATTTCAGTCTTCTTAAATTTATTGAGACTTGTTTTATGTTCTGGCATGTGGTCTATACTAGAAAATATCCCATGTGCACTTGAAAAGTATGTGTATTATGCTACTTCGTGGTGAAACGCTCTGAAGATATCAATTAAATCTATTTGATCTAGTGTGTTGTTTAAGGCTGCTGTCTCCTTATTGATTTTTTGCCTGGGAGAGCTATACATTGAAGTCAATGTGGTGTTAAAATCCCCAACTATGATTGTATTTCTGTCAGTCTCTTCCTTTATGTCCATTGAGATTTGCTTCACATATTTAGATGCTCCTATGTTGGGTCATAAATGTTTACTATGGTTATATCCTCTTGTTGGATTGTTCCCTTTATCATTATGTAGTCCTTCTTTGTCTCTTACTATAGCCTTGGTTTTAAAGTCTGTTCTATCAGATATAAGTACTACTATCCCAGCTTTTTTTTTCTTTTCCATTTGCATGAAATATCCTCTTCCAACCCTTTACTTTTAGTCTGTGTGTATCTTTTTACTTGAGACGGTCTCTTGTAGGTAGCATATTTATAGGTCTTGTTTTCTTATTCATTCAGGTACCCTCTGTCTTCTGGTTGAAACATTTAAGCCATTTACATTTTAGGTGATTATTGATAGATATGTATATAGTATCATTTACTGTTAGACTATTTTCCTCTGTTTTTTTTTCCCCCTTTCTCTTTTTCTTTTTCTGCTTCTCAAAACAAGTCCTTTAACATTATTTGTTGCAATATCGCTTTGGTGTTAACAAACTTCTTTAGATTTTTCTTGTCTTGGATGCTCCTTATTTCTTCTTTGATTTTTAAATGATAGCGTTGCTGAGTAAACTAGCCTTGGTTGTAGGCCCTTGATTTTCATCACCTTGAATATATCATGCCACTCCCTTCTGGCCTGAAATGTTTCTGGTGTATAATCAGATGACAGTCTAATTTGTGCTCCCTTGTAGGTAACTACCTGCTTTTCTCTTGTGGCTGTTAGGATTCACTCCTTATCTTTCAGCCTTGTCATTTTAATTATGATGTGCCTTGGTGTAGGCCTCTTTGAGTCCAACTTGTTTAGGACTCTCTGAGCTTCCTGGAATTGTTTGACTTTTTCCTTCACCAGATTAGGGAAGTTCTCAGTCATTATTTCTTCAAATAGGTTTTCAATTCTTTGCTCATTCTCATCTTCTTCTGGTATTCCTATGATAAGGATGTTGTTATGCTTTATATTGTCCAAAATATTTCTTAAGTTCTCCTCATTTTTTTAAATTCCTTTTTCTTTTTGCTGCTCTGCCTCTTTGGTTTATTCTACCTTGATTTCCAAAACACTGACTTGATCCTCTGCTTCATATAACCTATTGTATATCCCTTCCAGTGTATTATTTATCTCAGATATTGCATTCTTTATTTCTGACTGATCCTTTTTTATGGTTTCTCTGTCTTTTTTCATGCTGTTGAGTATCCTTATAATCATTACTCTAAAATCTCTATCTGATAAATTGCTTATTTCCATTTCATCTAGTTCTTCTGTAAAATTATCTTGTTCTTTCATTTAGGGTCTACTTTGTCTTCCCATTTTGGCTGCTTCTTTGTATTTTCTGCCTTAGATACTAAACTAATCAGCAGATGAGCTGATCTTTTGTTAATCTAATCAATTTATAATCAGCAGTCAGAATTAAGCACCACAGGGTGGGGCAAAGTAATTCCTGGGGTTGGGGCTAGTGCTTCCCTTCAGGCTGAAGCCATTCAGAGAACAGTGCTCTGCCTGGGAGAGATGGCTTCTGTGGTATGGGATATGACTCAGCACTAGGATCCTCATGGTTGTTCCTTCAGTTCTCTCCCCAGAGCCACCTACCCCAGAATTTCCTCAAGTGTCTCTAGTCCACTTCCTTTGCCAGCATCCAAAGTGCCTGAAAACGAACTTTTGTGCTTTGTCCCTTTAAAAGGTTCTCTGCATCTCCAGCAGTCTGTCTGTGGCTGACAGAATCCCTGCTGCTTTTCACAACTGGATGATTTCTGGGTTCCTTTTCAGCTCTGGTGCTGTAGCCTGGGAACCCCAACTTAGGCTTTAGACTCCACACTTATCAGGGGAAACCCCCTGGCCACTGAAATGTCCCTCCAGCATTTCAGCTGCCACCCATGGGAGCCCAGCCAGCCCTCTCATGTCTGCTCCATAGTCCCTACCAGTCATGTTGTGCTGAAGTGTTTTCTTCTGTCTGTCCGTGATTATAAGGCTTCTCTAGCTAGTGTTTAGTTCTTTTTTCAAGATGATCTTTCTACAATTTAGTTGTAATTACAGATTGGTCCTGGGAGGAGGTTAGTGTAGCTTTCACTTACTCTGCCATCTTGGATCCCATCTGTTTAGTTGTTTTTTATTTGGAGGTATTGCTTATTAAAACTGGTCATGTGGCTAACTGCTGAAAGTATGCTGCCTATGGAATATATATTTGGACTCAGATATTTAATTACTTAGGGCAGAAGGATGATGCCAGGGGTCATAACCCATATTGAGGTCTTTTCTGCTTCCTTGACTTCTATCTTTCTGTCTACCAACAGCCAGTTAGCATCCACTGACGTTTTTTTACAAAAATAAATTATAAACCCAATGAATAGCTAATCATTCTGCCCTCTTATGTTACATATTTAAAAGCGAGTATATAATTTGGGTCAACAGTTAAAGAAATAGATAAACCTAGCTGCAATTATACTTCAATTAATAGCATCCATTGTTTCACTGGATGCAAAAGTAACCCATGATTTATCTGCTGGAATCAAAAGATTTCCAAGACATGTAGTGAGGATTCTCATGCTTTGGTGCTTCAGAAAAACTTGTTTGGAGGGAAAAAAACTCAAGGAAATACTTTTATTTTTCTTTCAATATCATCTTGAACTAACTGCTTTGAAATTATGAGAAAGAGGGGATACATGTCCATTTTCCTTTACCCATATTTCTAAATGTTTCAATAGAATATATTGATAGTGTATAGTACATTGCACATGTAATAAAATTAATGGTCATTTTGATGATAAGACAGAAGTTGCACTGGGCACTAGAAGCCAGCCATGATATGTAGGGAAGTGTACTATTCAGATTCCATTTAATAGATATAAATCACAGTAATTTTAACAGGATTTAATATAAAAAATTATCAGGTAGGAATTAAAAACATGTAAAAGGGAGCAGTGAGAAAGAAAAAGGTTTCACAGAACATCCCTAGGGCTAAGGGAATAAAGGGAAGAGGTTAGGATTATTAAAATTTAGAAGGTTGGATGAGGGACTCTGTGATTGGGACTCAGATTTCTAGGGAGCAGCATTAGTGCTCCAGGAATGACACAGAGGTGCTGCATGGTACTGCAAACCAAACTTTGGAGGAAGGGGCACCAGTTGGCTAGAGGGGATCCTATGAGGAAGGGCTACAATGATGTTGGTCCTACCAGTGCTGGGGGAAAAAAAATCTAACTGGACCCCTACCCAATGTGTTGGTTAGAGTGTCATCCCACACACCCACACCAAAAGATGGTGGATGCAATCCCTGGTCAGGGCACATATGGGAGGCAACCAATTGATGTTTCTCTCTAACATCTCTCTCTCTC
>PVIA01014459.1:0-26982 GCA_004024845.1 Tonatia bakeri
AGAGAGACTCCAAAGATATTTTTAATCCAGCTGCTCACTCCAAAGTGAGGGTCAGAGACGCAGAATGAACTGCCAGGATCAGGCCCCAGGGCACCCAGGCCCACGACCTCAAGGTCCCTGGGCTCTACGCCCGGCCCATGTCCAGCCCAACATGAACTCTGGCTACATCAGCACCGCCTCCCCCCCCCCTACACACACACACAAGATCACTCCCTGACATGTCCCTGTGCCTAAAATCATGTCTGGCACACAGTAGGTGCATGGGTGCATGGTCTATATTTGTTGAATGAACATCTGTGAAATGAACTCAGAACTCAGAGCAAGTGTAGTCAGAGTCGCTCATCATAGTGTAAAAACCGCTCCAAAGGGGACTGCCTTCTGGGTAGAAAAATAAAAATGTATCCAAGGGCAATAATTCCCTCTGGGTTTGTACTTCAGGGAACTTTCTCTGCCACACTTTTCCTCTGAGGAGGCAGGAAGGGGTGAGAGGAGCAGGGATTGAAAGCTTTCCAATAACAACCATCCTGCAAAGAACAGCATTCATCCACCCACCAAACATTTACCAGGTCTCAGCAGGTCCGGGCACTGAGAAAGGCACAGGGACCCAGAGAAGGCAATGCCTGCCGCTGCCTGCGTGGACTGCACACCTGTCAGGGACAGCGGCAGGCAGGCAGGTGGTTAATCTGGCTACTGGTGCCCCATCCCTCCTGTCACTGACCAGGAACACTGCTGCCCGCCTCTTCTCTGGGCTAACCCCTTCCTTCCTTGGCCACCCAAGCCCACGCTGCAGGACCGTCTGTGTGCTTAGGGTAACCTGTGCCCCCAGCATATCACGTGGACCCTCTGCCATGATTACCTGATTCCCACCTAAATCTCCCCTCCCAGGAGACCAGAAGTTCCCTAAGAGAAAAGCACATCCGCCTACTTCTGCATTCCCACAGTGCAGCGCAGGGCCCAGTACCAGCTGGATTAAAATGTTGCAGGAGGAAGAGCAGCCTGCATTTTGAAGTATCCTAGAAAGGTGAAACAATGACAGACCCAACAGGTTTTAAAAAAAGAAACGGAAGTGATGATCTACACCTCAGTTTCTGCATCTGCAAAGTGGAGACAGACTCCAGGACGAGGGTGGACAGGAATGAAGTGCCTGAGCCCTCCGGTGATAACCGCTCTCTCCTCCTCTAGCTGCAGCTGACTGGCTTCCCTATCAGGGCGCATCCATCCAGCAGGCTCCTATGTGATAGGCGCTGCCACAAAGATCCTATCGCCCACCAACTGAACTAGAAAGCATCCTTATTGGTAGCACCCACCTCAAGGAAGGTCTGACCCCTAACTTCTCTTGGTAATCCTTTTATTGTGGGCCTGCCACCCACCCCATCTTATCTGCAAGGTCCTCAAGCTGTTGTCTTTCCAGGAAGGGTGTCTCCTATCTAAGGACCTCCAGGAGGCACAGGGAAGGGAGCACCCCCAAGGCCTGATCCTGGTTCCTGCTGCAGGCCTGCCAGCCTCTCACTGTGTGGCTGGGGACCCAGCAACCCATCTCATCTTTCAGGGGCTCAGTTTCCCCCATGTACCCCTCTGTACAAGGAAGGGGGTGGCTCAAGGACCCTTGAGCTTTATTATTATTATTATTATTATTATTATTATTGTTATTATTTCAGGGACTGGGTTGGACAAGCCAAACTGGTATCACCACAGCCTACATTGATCTTTTCTACAAAAGAGGGGAACTGTCAAGCAGAACGAAATCAGGGATGTTTCTGGGAATTCGGTTACCTCGGGTTCGCTGCAGATGACAAAATCACTAAGGTCAGGATCACCCATTTCTCAGCCCTTCCGAGAATTGCTTACTGCATGTGGGGAAAACCAGAATGGGGCAGACATCCCCCAAGAAGGCAAGCATTTAGGGTGGGTGAGTGAACATGTATCCCCCACTCCTGGGAACTGAGTCCAGCCTGTAAGAATCTGCAGGGGCCTCTTCTCTGTGTTGGTCTGGGGGCAGCAGGGAAGAGGCTGAGCCAGTTGACTTCGGTCCTAACCCCCTCCAGCCATTCCCCATCTCGCTTGTTCTCAGCCTCCTTGAACTTCATAGGCTGGGCGGCGTTAGCAGAGAACGTCTGTGGCGTCCTAAGGCAGTGCCTGCCGCAGAACAGATGTGCGCATCCTCCCTCTCTTCCTTAAGGAGTGTGCAGTGAGCGGAGTCCTTTGGGTGCAGGCACAGGTCTTTTAACTTCTGTATCTTCAGAATTTATGCACATTTGGAAGATAGTCACTGAATACACGCTCAGGAAAGGCGTGAATAAGATGAAAACATAGTCAGGAAGGCATCTGGGGACTGATGCAACCTTCCCTCAAATGGCTGATCACTCAGGAGATGTCCCCGGTCCCCACCTGCTCTTCCTCGCTTAGAGCCTCAGAGGTGCCCACCCACCCCACTCCACAGGATGCTCAGACTTCAAGGGAAGTACAGGAGCAGACCACTGCTAGCTCCAGTCCTAGGGCTGGACTGGGATGGCCAGCTGGGTGAGCATGCACCACCTCCTGAGCCCTCCAAGCGCCTGCTGCGATGGTACCTCCCTCATAGGGAGTCGTGCAGATGCCATGAGCTAACGCACATGATGTTTCAGAACTGGGCCTATAGCTACATGATACTATTATTCAATGAGATGGTGTACAGTCACAGTTCTGGAGTCAGTGAGCAACGGAAGTCACTCGTCCTCGATTCTAGATCACAGAGGTCAAGATACACTTGAACTCTGGGCTTGGAATCCTAAATGCTTGGTCAAATCCTGGCTGTCACCCATGGGGCTTTGGGCATGTGACTTTGCCTCTTGGGGCCTCCAGTTCCTCCTCTGGAAAAGAGATCTATAAAAACCTGCTCTGTATCTCCCCGAGGATAGCATTAAGTGAAACAAAAAGCACAAAGCTTGCTAAGATGGGGACCATAGGTACTAAATATTTAAATGAATGAATTACAAGCTCCCCCACCCAAAAATCGGCCAACCAGCCACTCAGTGTGTTCCTGATCCCTCGCCCATGCCCCTCACCTCACCTCCAGGCACCCCCTACCCCGTTAGGCGCACTCAGCTTTGATCACCCAGCTGGGCCTCTGGTGCCAGGGAATTAGAAACGGTGGCCAAGGTCTGAGAGTGCATGCACCCATGGCTGGCAGAGCTGCCCCTGCCCTGGAGCCTTGCCCTCTGGAACAAGGAGCAGCAGGGAACCTGGGCACTACATCCCGGACCCTGCCATCCCCTCCTTGCCTGGGATACTGCCTACCTGTGTGCGACTTTGGGGATCACAGTGGCATCAGCTGTACAACACAAGCTGCCACTCTTGGAACAAGACAAGCGCTGACTTAACTGCACAGCAGAGCACGGGCAACAAAGCCAGACTGCCACGTGAAAGCTGTATGTCCCTGGACAAATGTGTCAACCTCTCTGGGCCCCCATTTACTGAGCTATAAAGGGGGATATGAGATCACTAGCACCTGCCTCTGAGGGTTTTTGTGAAAACGAGTTCATTTCTGGACAGTGCCAGTGGCAGCTGTGTTGCTGTACGGGTGAGCTATCCTCACATGTAGACGAGGACAAGAGATTCGAGAAGGCATCTGTGGGAGAGGTGGCGAGGGGGTCAGAAAACAAGCAACAAGGCTTGGTGTTCCCTGGACATTCCCCTCCCCCAGGCACCAGGCTCTGGAAAGGGAGCTACGGCATCTCTGGAGAGAGGTGGCTGCGGCACCAGAAGATCAGAGGGAAGGGAAGGAGGCTGGGAGAGGAGGCGGGGCCACAAGGCACCCGCCAAGGGTGCCACACCCAGTATTAGCCCCTTGTAAAAGCATGACAGCATATTCTCATCCCTGTTTCGTAGATGAGGCTCGGAGAGGCTGAACAGCCTGACTGCAGTACACAGAATATGGGGGTTTGGGGCCGTGTAAGTTCAAGGCACTCTCTCTTGTACTAGGGGGAGGGGTGCCTTGGAAGGAGTAGGCTCTGTGACCCTCGGCAAGTCACTGCTCCTGAGTCTCAGTCCCTTCTCCTGTAAAGTGGAGATGGTGGTCCTCCTAGCCTGCAGAGGAGATATTTCAAACCACCCCTGACACCTGAATGAATCCAAGGAGGCGTCCATATCACAGACTGCCGCTGTATGCTTTCCCAGTGCTTGGGAGTAGGGTGTGGATTCTGCCACCCCAAAACTGTGCAACTTTGGGCAAGTTACTTGATATCTCTGAACTTGGGCTTCCACATTTGCAAAATACAGGTGATAGTAACAATTAAGGTAAGATAAACAGTGGTTGAAAAAGCTCTTTGAAAAACATCAAAACACCATGCAAGGTAGGCCAGTAATCCTGGTTAATTTCTATACGGAGGAATGAAAAGTAGTAATGGTGATGATGATGCTAATAGTGTCCACCATGAGGATAAGGCCTATGAAATGACTATTCCTTTAAAAAGCCAACTGAATAAACAAGAACAAATGTCTCCAAAAAGGCGGGTTCAGCTCAGGTTCAAAGCAGACCCTATATTCATCTTTTGCAAAGAAATGTGGGACTTGGTGAAAAAATTAAACTGAAAGGCTGTGTCTTCCCTTTGCCAGGCAAGATGGAAGAGGCAGTGGTCCCTTCCTCTGCCACAACTCCCTGCCTGTTCCTCCGGTCTGGAAAGACAGACCAGGCTGTGTCCAGGGTAAACACAGTGGCCTGCTGCTCCCACCCTGCCAGCCTGCAGACGGCCTTTGATGGCGCTGGATGGGGCAGGGGTGGCCCACTCCCAGCCACAGCCATCGCTCCAGTCCGCCAGTCGGGCCCAGCACTGTCCTTCCTAGGGGACAGCACTAGGGTTCGCTCTGGAGAAGCTGGGTGCTGGGTCCAAAGCCAGAGTCCCCCCACTTGAACATGGGATCCAGAAATCCTTCTCATATTCCATCTTAGCATACTGTAATCACAATCTCTGTAAAGTGGTATGGTGCAGTGGGTCAATTCACAGCTCTGGAGCCCACCTATCCAGGTTCACATCTGGCCCTTGCGCAACTAACTGGTACCCTGGGCAAGTTACTAAG
This sequence comes from Tonatia bakeri, assembly GCA_004024845.1. NCBI lineage: Eukaryota > Metazoa > Chordata > Mammalia > Chiroptera > Phyllostomidae > Tonatia > Tonatia bakeri. Next base: position 5,056 of record PVIA01014459.1, read on the forward strand.
CCTCTTAGAGCTTGGATTTTCATCTGCAACATAGAGATTATGGATAATAACTTATGCACAATTCTAAAATCTAAGAAGCTCTAGAGATCAGCATTTTGGGGTCATTTTGAACACTGACCTGCACTAGCATGAGACTATTTATTGATTTTATGTGTCCTGCTAAGTATGAAATTAATATATTTCCCTGTAAAACTCTTAGGGCTTCGTTGATGGCACTGGCCCAAACACATGGTGTATGAGTCTGCGCGGGCTGCCCTAACCAACTGCCACAGACTGAGTGGCTTTAACAATAGAAATTTACTTTCTCACAGTTCTGGAGGTGGGAAGATCAAGGTGCCAGGAGATTCAGTTTCTCCCACGGCCTCTCTCCATGGCTGGCAGATGGCTGCCTTCCCACTGTGTCCTCCTGTGGTCTTTCCTCTCGTGCACACACCCCTTGTGGCTCTTTCTGTGTCCAGGTTTCCTCCCGAGGATACCAGTCAGAGTGGACAAGGTCCACCCTGATGGCCTCATTTTAACTTAATCAGCTCTTTAAAGGCCCTATCTCCGAATACAGTCACATTCGGAGGTGCTGATGTTTAGGACTTCCCCATACCAATGGGGCAGGAGGGTGTAGTTCCACCACAACATGTAGTATGATGTGTGCACTGTGTTGCCTTCCTAAAAGTCTCAGAACATCATGAGTTCAGAAACTCACTGCAAAATGTTTTGAATAAGGGATGGAGGACCTGGGGAACTGTCTCCATGGGGTCATGCTGAGGACAGGATGAGCCAACACACGTAGAGCACTGGCCCAGGCCACCATGCGACTCTTCCCACTGGAAGGGGCTTTGTGGGGCCAGAGGACCCAGCACGTGGACAAGCAGGTGCATGCTGAGTCTGAGGCTCCCGAATGCATAAGCACCATTGGATAGGAGCTCCCCGAAAAATGGCTCCACTAGTTATCATACAGGCATCTCCACGCCCCAGGCATCTCTGAGGATGATTCTCAAACAATGTTCTGAGGCTCACAGGCAGGCTGAGTGACAGATGGTCACCTTGACCTCCAAAGGCAAGCTTCTGCTCACGGGAGAGAATGATCTAGAAAACGCAGCCGTGATGCACGACCAGATGAAAAACACAACTCGGGAGCAGACCCTGCCCGCCACTCTGCGCCTTGTGTGCTGCTGACCTCCCCAACCTGAGCCTCAGTTGCCTCACCTGAAAATGGGGACATACGTGCATCTTGCTTCACGGGACAGCTGTAAGGTTGAAACGAGCCCATGGATAAAAAAGGCTTAGCACCAATCGGCACCCCCAAATATGTTCCTTCTAGGAGGGCAGGTTAACAAAAGATTGGCAGGTCTTCAAGATGCAGAGGAAGCATCAAATAGAAAATGTAAGGAAACAAGGGGGCTGGAAGGAGGGGATGGGCTGTGCAGCCCGGGGACATTTTTGCTGCGTAAGCTAGAACGACAGCAGGCGTTAATTCAGCCTCAGAGCTCAGGGAGCTCAAAGGGCTTTAACAGACGTGATCTCACTGGGATTTTTTTTTATTAGCTTCTAAGGCAGGTTAACAGGTTCCTGCATCTCTGCTGAGACAGTGAAACTGCGGGCTCCCCCAGCCTCCCGACACACACAGGCGGGGCGGGGGAGGGGGAGACTTTCTGAGCCCGCCTGGGCGGCAAAGACACAAGATCTGCTTCTTGATCTACAATCTGTCATGAGCCAGACATCTTGAAAGGAAATTAATTTTTAAAAAATAAATTTCTTAGAGCAACCTTAAAAAAATTCTGTATTTGTTTTTCTAAGAAGCTGAGAAGGACGGAAGCAGCGGGGGTGGGGTCAGAATCCTGGGTGTGTTTCCCAGTCTGTGAAAGTGCCCAAGTGCTCTACCCTGAGGGCTGGGCAGAGGAGGGCCAGCTGGGCTTCTGACTGCCCAGGAGGGCCGCTGCCACTGCTGCTGCTGCTACTATACTCCTTGTTTCACACCTTTTCCCCTCTCCTTCTAGCAGTCTTTGAGATGTCAGCCCCACCCTGGGGTACTAGCTTACTTTGGTTATTCTAAGACGGGCTTAAACTCCACCCACTGGCCTTGCCTGGGCTTCCCACCTGCAGCCCTGCTCCCAGGGCCACTGTAGGGGCTCAGGGGCAAGGACTGACTCAATCCCAAATGCTTCTGTACAGGGAGCCCCTTGCTTTGGGATCACTGAGCTCAGGCAGCTACAGCGTTGTCGGGTAGGAAGGGCAAGGGCCAGCTCCCAGGCAAATACTTCCCCTCTCTGCAGAAGCCTCAGTTCCCCCTTCAGTGGAATGGGGGCTTATATTCCCATGTGATTGCTCAACTGAATGAGATCACGTCTGTGAAATATTTCAGAAACTGTGAAAGTGCTGAGCAAGCGATAACCACCCATGCTCCCCCGCCATCGCCAAGGGAGGGCGCTCCTGTTGGCCACCGTGAAAGACAGGTAGGGAGGAGGGACTGGATGCGAGGGAGCCACTGGCAGGGCCTGGTCCAAGGCTGCATCCTCAGCCTCAGCTGTACACGAAGCACACGGAGGGGGTGTGGAGCTCTGGGGACAGCTGAGGTTCTGGATGGGGCCATCAGGCCAGCTCACAGTCCCTGAGGTTCCACGTGACTCTGTGGCCAAGGGCTCAACAGCTGGCCACACACGCGAGCCTGGGGACCCAGAAACACCCGGTGCTCCAACTCCCCATCTGGAAAACAGGCACGATAAAAGCCGCACATGCTGCGCGGTCTCTAGGAGTTAACCAGGTGCCTGGCACACAGCAGCACCTGGTCAAGGTGAGCTACTTTCTGTCATTAGTATTCACCGGGCAGAGCTGGCATCTTTGTCGTAGAGGGAAATCTGGGGACACCTGCCCCAGACATCTATGGAGAGGATTCATTGAAAAGATGCATTAGAAGTGCTCAGCATGATATCTGACACATACTAAGTGCTCAATAAATGAGAGCTCTAATGATTTCAGTCGGGAGAAAAAGTCCACACATGAAGCTTTTCCAGGAACCTGGGCTGTCAGAGGAGAGGCCTGGCTTCACCCTGAACAAGGCACATCTCCCCGGCCAGTGACTAAGGCCAGCACCCGGCAGGATTTGGCAGCTTCGGCAGGGCGGGGTTGGGCCGAGGCCTGGGCTGGCTCACATTCAGGGTGATGCATTTTTACCGTAAGGCCTGGGTCACTCCAGAGCCAGCACGGGCTGCGCCATCCCCACAGCCTGACACTCACTGGTCAGCAATGAGAGATGTTTTGTAAAAGAGCAGGCGTTCCAGGACCCTAGCAACTCCGAACAGTGAGAAGGACAGAGCTGGGTAGGAAAGGACAGGTTCACAGGTGCGTGTCATTTAATAAAAGCCACCGTCTATTTGCTTAACCATCTGAGGCAGGTCTGGGTGCCAGGCTGAGTCCTGGGACAGGAGCCAAAATCAATTAAAACCAGCAGTGAGGGGGGAGAATGAATAGTGAGAGGGGGCTGGTGGCAGCCGCAGTGGAGGAGGGGCTAGGACCCAAACAAGGAGAGGGAGAAGAGAGACAGACGGTCAGACAGACACACGCACACAGCTCCTGAGGTCCACACGGCCCAAACTCAGTGCAGAAACGTCAGTTCTGGTCACAGGGGTCCACCTTCAACAGGCCTGATAGGCACATGCATTTATTTATATACATCATCTCATTTGAGCAGGAGCAGGGACAATACAGGGATCCTGAGTGTGAGCTCTAGTCACCAGAGAGGGTCCAGACACTAGGTTGGCCTCCTTGCTGAGAAAACACAGCAGAAGAAGCATTTAGAAAGTACAGACTGTAGGATTCCAGGACAAAAGAACTGTAAAAGGGCTTGTTCAGGACTGTATTCTTGCCCAGATTATTTCAATACCAGCCTTTGGAAAACTGTAACCATTTCTTTGCTACGACTAACTTCATGTGCCATCCCTTGCCCAATTCCTTGCCAATAAGGGAATAAGGGGGCAGACATGAAAACCCAGACACTAGTGGCCTTGAACTCGTTCAACCCAGCTGTGTGACTTGGCGCGAGCTAAGTCCGCTCACGTGCAAATTGAGAAGACCCACTGAGCTACTGTAAGGTGAAAAAGCCTGGGCACCTGCCATGTGACAGGACGTCAAGGACAGATCACCGCTTGTCATAAACAGGAGACACGTCATGAAAGAGCAATCACGGGTTCCGCTTGGCAAGGCCACTCTGAAACCATCTTAATAAATATATCTTATATAAATGAAGAGAATCATTACCAGAGCTTGCTGCTTGGAGAAAACTGAGGAAAAAGGAATTCAAGAATAAAATGACAATGTCAGAGGGAGAGAATCATGATCTTGAGTCAAATGCAGGCTGTCCGGTACTATGAGGAGATAGCTGGGACTTGCTTTACTGGGATTCTCGAAATTCCAGCAACCGTGGCACCAACCGCAGACACTTTCAGATAAAAGAAAGGCACCGTGGCCAAACTCTGACCCCTGTGCACTGGCTCTGTGGACAGACTGTCAATCTGCCTAGAGTTTTCTTGTCTCAAACAGGGAGATAATAACATTCCCCGCCTTATTTGCACAAAGCACTTAACAAGACTGTCAAACACATAGTGAATGCTCAATACATGTGCGCTGGGCTGTTTTATTTTCAATTCGTACGTAACTTTATTGCCACCAACCCACCACAGCCTCTTTTCTTTCCTCTTCTTAGGAATCAGCACTTTCTCAGAGATACATGGCATCTCGCAAACCAATAAAGATGACCACGCTTCCCTTCTATTGTGAGTGACAAGGCTACCTATAAACATCCGGGAGACTTCAAGATGCTCCCACAGAGTTGAATTCAACTCCCCACAAGCCCTTAACCCTTTGCTGTGTTTTCCCATTAGACTACAGGTCCCCCCAAAACAGCAAGCATAACTGCTTGCTGTTATATCCCTGACACTTAGCGAGTGTCTAACTTACATTAGGAACTCGATAAAATTGATGGAATCACACTGGTACATAATAATTGCTCGACAAGTCTCGGTGAATACCTGGTAGCAGAAAGGCCAATCACCATGTTCTTCTCTCCGTGCACATCTAGCCTCCAAACCCAGGAAATGGTGGGCCTGTGCCCAGGCAGACCAGCAGCCACTCAGCCTGAAGGGGTTGGCGGCAGGGTCTGCACCAGCATCCCAGCTGGCACTTGCCTCCGCACAATGCTTTGCTTCACTCGAAACACCTCAACACACGTTCATGTGTGTTGCAAACTTTTTCTCCTTTCCAAGCGACTATGAGGTTTGGGAGCTTTAGGCCTTCAGTGCAAAGAGACAAAGGAGGCCAAGGACCTCACTGGTGTCCCCTGGGCCACAGAGCTGCAGGAGCCCTGGAAGCCCACTTGGAACCCAGGCCTCCGGCTTCTACTTCCAGCACCAGATAAAATGCGCAATGGCTGTTGGTTAGTTAAAGGGGGAAAAACTGAATAAATGGAAGTAACAGTGTGATAGTTTCTCAAAGAATTCAGAACTCTCTTTGGTTAAATGGCAGAGAAAAGTCCTTTGTGGTAGGTCCAAAACATACACTCCTTAGCAACAAAACTGACTTGGAAAGGAGAATCATTTCAGACCACAACAGGTGAGCCCAGGGGGTGGAGCCGGGCAGGAGGGATGGGAGGATTGGGGCTGCCTGTGGGGTCTCTCCCCACACATGGGTATGTGCACGTGGACAGGGGCACAGCCTCCTAACCATCAGGGAAACCACCAGAAACTCCATCTCACCCATCAGAAGGACAAAAAGGTGAGAAACGGAAGTACTCAGAAGGGGGGTGAGAAGGTGAGGAAAACAGGGTTCTCATGTACAGCAAGTGGGAGTACTGGTTGGCATGGCTGTTGATCTGCCTCAGAGGCAGCAATGTGACTTTGGAGTAAGGGGCACATACGTGTGCCCACAGGGCATGAGGATGTCCTAGCAGCACTGCCTATAAAATGGGAAAAAGAAAAGAAAAGAGGGAGGGAGGGAAGGAGAGAGAGAGAGAGAGAGGGAGGGAGGGAAGGAGGGAAGGAGGGAGGGAGGGGAAAGAAAAGGGATCCAGCTCAGCATTTATCAGCAGGGGAGGAAGGATGCCCGGCCTTGAGAAATGCTCCAAGACCGTTCATCGTTGACTCTCTCCTGACATGACCTCACCACCAGCCACTCACTCGTCCACTCCAGTTCATGTTCTTGTTGTGTCAGCCTGCTGCTCTGTCCTCCAGGGGGGAACGGCACACAAACGGATAAAAACAGAGTGCCAGACTCCCCGGAAGGCTCCTCAGTGTCCTTTGCCCAGGAGAGGCTCCCATTACAATGGGGCCTGGATCTCAGCCACGAGCCCAGGGAGGGGAGAAGCTGATTTCATCCCATTTAACCCAATTTGCCATGCCCAGGAGGCGGCTAATGAGCAGCCTGCGACCTCAGAGTCATCGATACCACTCTCCAAATCAAGTTACCAAATTGGTCTTCAAACTGCCTCAAAGGGGCCGGGCCGACTGTTACCAGGGAGGCATCCTGCCGGCCATCTGGCCCCAGTTCCTGCTGCAACATCTTCTCAGCATTGGCGGCAGGGGGGCAGTGAGCTGCCTTTGTCTCCATTTGGGGCCTCTCCTTCCCCTGAATGCCCGATCCCCCAGAAAGGAACTCAGGTCCTCATAGCAAACATGGGACAGTTGTGGCAAAGAGAGTCCGGAATGACAGGACCAGGTGAGGACCATGCCACAGGTGCAGCTCCAGCAGGTCAGGGGACCTGGAAAGCCAGAGGGGGAAGAAGAAATTCCCCCACTCAACTGTACCCAATTCCCAGAAAAGTTTCCAAAATAAGCCATCCCAGGGCTAGGGAGGTGGAAATCCAATAGAGAACCAAACAATCCAGCCTAGATGGCCACCCCAAACAAGAATAATGGCAAGCAGTTTCTATCCATGTTGTCACTGAAGCTTCACAATACCCTGTGAGGTCTGTCCTCTTATTGTCACCATGTCACAGACAATGAAACTGAGGCTATCGAAGCAAAAATCGAACCCAAGCCTTCTTCAAACCCCAGTCTATCCTCAGCCTCGAAAGCAAAACGGTTTTATCCCCGAGATCTCAATGACTTCCATTCCCTTCTCTATAATTAAACACAAAAACAGCCCAAGGAATGTTGCACAAGAGCCAAATATGCTTTCCTTTAGGTGTTTTTTGTTACCAATCCTCAAAACGGCGCCTACTTTTGATGGAGAGCCGATGGAATGTGAGGCACTTGCCCATCTTATCTTTCATCACAGGAAAGTCCTGAAGGGCATGGGATTATTCTCTCTCTTCTACGGATGAGAGGAAAGTGGCTCCGAAATGTCGAGTAACAGGCTCAAGCTCACACAGCAAGAAGGAAGACTGCTCATCCTATGCATTTGGCACAAAGTTCTCTTTAAACACTTAATCCAATATCCTTTCCCCCAAACCTGCTGTGTTCGGACTCAGAAGAGACTACTCGAACTCTCCGCACTGGGGAGACACAACAGCTGTATCTCCAGACCAGTGGTCCTCAGCAAAGGGTGATTCTGCCTCCCCACCAAGGGAACATTTGGCGATGTGTGGACACCTTTTGGATTGTCAGAACTAGGGACTAGGTTAGGGAGGCTGCTAAACATTCTACAATGCACAGGACAGCCCACAGAGTGAATTACCGAGGCTCAGAAACCTGCTCTCGAACCTTCAGCTGTCTCTTCAGCTTCTTCATGATCTTTATTTCTTACAAAGAACTTCTTGATTACTCAGTACAATTAAATGATACTTACTGATTAGCATGAAAACTTAACACAGATCACTCTTAAGGCTAATGTACCCACTGACACCTCTCAGAGAGTTGGCCAGAGAGGAGATCTGGGCTTAGAGTCAATGCATGAAATGATGAGGCTAAGATTGCTGGAGATATTTGTTCCTGTGTCCCAACCCAGGCTGGACCTAGGGGCGGTGCCAACGAGAAGGAAAACTCTCTGTGAAATGCAAGACTCAAGTGCTTTGTCCCCAGGGGACCATGGGTCATGTCACGGAGCCCCTGAATGGGTTGGGAAGGCCGTCAGCCTGTGATTCCAGGGACATGTCTAGTTCCTCAAGCCCAAAGCCCCACAACATCACTTTCCCTTCCTTCAGAACCTCAGGAGAGGGTCTCCAAGCAGAATAAAATAAGAATGGGGGACAGATCACAGGGCTGCCGCAGAAGGCCCCACGTCATGCTTGGTTCCCAACAATAATGACCACAGGTGAGATGTTGGCTTATAGAATCTCACTGTTGGGCTCTGCAGCTTTGTTCTGATCTCATCAAGGGGCAGCCCAGAACCTACGCAGAACCCAGAAGAGAACCAATGCCCAGATTCAGAGCAGGATTTAATTCCAGCAGCACTTCTCCAGCGAAGGACAAAAAAGCTAGAGGCTCTGAAACTTGAAGCAATCTGCATGAGACGTGCCACCTGGAAAGACAAGTCAGGATTTGAACCCAGCTCTGCTCCAAACTCATCACTGGGTCACTGTCACTAATTCTGACCTGAAGAAAGTCCTGTATGTTCCCTGGGCCTCAGTTTCACTACCTGTAGAATGGGTAACCACATTCACCAAGGGGGCTGTTATTGAGTCTTCGGGGAGAAGGCAAGTGGCATCAGCTTTGAGGCACAAAGATGTAAATGAGGCACTTTCTCTCTACTTGCTGGGTAATCACACACAGGAGAAGTATTCATGAGAAGTGGTTATGGGTTAGAACAGAACCTTTGGTTAGACGCAGACAAACTGGGAGGAACTGCCATCCCAGTCACTTTAAGCAGGTCACACGGACTCTCAGAGACCCCACCCACATCCGTCAACATACATCAGTCCTCACAAATGTGGAGTTGGTGGGGGAATGTCCAGCCCAAGTGCACTGTGTGGGTCTGTTAAGAACCCTGGGAGTTATAGAGTTGGGGACACAGAGCCACACTCTAAGGGCAGACAAAAGTCTGTGGGTGTGGTACAGAGGACTGGGACTTCAGCTGCCCTTGGGAAGGGAGTCACGGTGTCCTGACCCCCGAACATGGGTCCGAAAGGGTGGCTCCCTCCATACCTGGCTCCAAGAACAAGAAGCCCAAGAAAGTCAAGGAAATCAGTCCCTGGAGAAACAGGAGGGACTACTACTTCCTAAAGGGGAAAAGCCCAACCCTAAGGCCATGTTGCAGAGCTGGGCTGGCACTGGACCAGGGGCCTGGCAGAGGAAGGGGGCACTTCCGGGCCAGCCAGACTCTGGGGCAGAGAATGACAGCAGAGAGCAAAGAGAAAACACACATTCCCCCAAATCATGATGACTAAAAGGTGTATCAGGATGCGCACATAAACACTGTAATACCAAAACAGTAATAAGAGTGACTTTTGAAGACTAATACTCAACAACAGGAAGCTAGAACAGTAGTGGACCAGCCAAAGAGAACACGCTATTTCCACCACTAGAAAAACAACAGTGGACATTCATCGGAGACTCACTACCCGCTAGCTACGATTAGATTGACCTTCGACAGGGTAACGGGTGAATGCTGGCAATTTCACAGGGCTCAGCCGAATATTTTAAGTGCCTTACACAGACCAGTTGACCTAATCTGTACAGCAAACCTTACGGTATGGTGGGCAGAATTACCCTTCCCTCTAAAAAGAAAGAGATACCCCACATCCTCATTCCCAGAATCTGTTACTATGTTATTGCCCATGACAAAGGGAACACTGCCATGTCATTCAGTTAAGAACCTCGAGGAGGGGATTGTTCTAGATTATCAAGGTAGGCCTAATCTAATCATACTAGCACCAACATCCAAACACCTTTCAGGGCTGGAATGGGAGAGATAAGAAAGAAGTCTTCAGAAGCAAGAAAAGGACTAGACCTGTCATTGCTGGGTTTGACCATGGAGGGACACAGCTGCCGAAGGAGGCATGTGGGCAGCTTCTTGAAACTGGATACGGCTCTCAGCAGAAAGCCAGCAAGAAAAGAGGGACCTCAGTCCTGCACCCACAAGGAACTGAATCCCACCAACAACTGGCATGAGCAAGGACACAGACTCTCCCCTCAAGTCTCCAGAAAGGCATGCAGCCTGCAGACACCTGGATCTCAGCCCAGTGGAACCTGTGTCAACTTCTGCCCTAAAAAGCTGCCTGGTAATAAACGTGTGTTGTGTAAGCACTATGTCTATGTCAACTTGTTATGGCAGCCATGGAAAACTAATTCACTGAGTAAAAAGCATTCATAGCCACAGCTGGAGGACAGATGAGATGAACCAAGCTGTCCAGAGGCCACGCAGACAGCAAGGGGCTGAGCTGGGACCTGAGGGCAGTAGGAGGGTTTCAGGTACCTCTGGCCTACCCCACCCCACCCCACCACCACTTTGTTCTACAGTCTCATGGCACAATCGTTCTAAATCAAGTTCCCAGAGGGCAACGCAGAGGCTGAACTTGGACTTACTCTACCTGGAGTTTGATTATTTTAAATACAGTCATTTCAAATACTTGACATGAATAAAAAGAATAAAATAGTACAATTGTAACTTGTCTCAGAAAAACTAAGGAACAGTTCTGTTTTGCCTGGCCCTGGATAGTGGCAGCAAAAGTATGAGCCCAGAGAGACAGATGTATGTTCACAACAGTTGATAAGGGGCTGCTTCCCCAAGGAGACAGTTCTTATCCCACTATCTGGGCCTGTCCCCTGGGGCCACATCCCCCTACCACACACCTCAGACCTCCCCAGAATGCAGGGTCAGACAGGGCTCAGCCAGGAGGCTCCCAGGCCCTGGTGCCAGACATCCCAATTACTCCAGCCTAAATATTTTGAATATCACCCTCAGGGAGATGGAGAGAGAGGGGAAAACAGTGGTTCCAGCAGGCAGGTGTCCTTGGACTTCTTTAAAGAAGAGGAAAAACTCTCCTGCCTAGGGCCTCTGAGATTGGGGACATGTGTGGGAAATGTACAGATGCTTCAATCTGGCCTTGGGCCTGTCTCTACCATTTCTTACTAGCATGTGGCCTTGGGCAAGCTGTGTAATGCCTCAAAATCTTAGGGTCCTTCCAGGTAAAATGTGACCACCAAGAGGGCCACCTGCCATGCAACTTAGAGGAGAGAACCCTCGAATTTAGCCCCCACTTAATAAGACCAATCATGATGACTGGTGTGGGCCAAGGGGCCAAGGACACCTGGGCACCTCCAGACAAGGCTCAGCTATGACTATTTGAGGAGTGCAGTATTCCCAGGGTCTTGGGGGCTTCAGGAGACCCCCACGTGGCTCAGCCTGATGCCTCTAAATGTGGTCTTTCTCCCACCAGCTCATCCCACTGGGTCACCCCCTGTTCACCTCTGGATTTTCCATGGTCTCCCCCACCCCCGAAGCATTTGCTGGTGCACCTTCCCTTCCCAGATCAGAGTGCAGAGTCACAAGGCAGATGGGGAGGGCACTGCACAAACCCTCTAGCAGGGAACTCTGAACATGTGTTGGTTAAATGAGAAGAAATGTGAGAGAAGAATCGGCGAAGAGCTGAAACAGACCCAGCCTTTCCTCCTAGGTAACCACGAAGCCTTGGAAGAGACAAACATAAAGCAGGAGACCCCCTAGAACAACCCCTATAGTTGCTCTAACCTCACTGATAGAGAAATAAAAGATCAGAAAAGCGAAGGAGCTTCTACCCAATCACATAGCCCCAAGCCACTGAATCCCGCCCCGCCTCAGTTTCCTCATCTATCACATGGGCACGATGCCCACCCCATCTACTCACCACAGGGAGGGGTTGCTCAAGGCAGATGTGCAATGGGGACGTCCTCTATGATCTAGGAGGTATGTTCCATGATGACAGCACCACCCAACACCTGCCACGTGGGGACCCCAGGATGAAATGACAAAGTGCAATAAACTCAAGATATTGCACATTAGTAAAAGCAACCTGAGATTTTCACTCCCTTCCAGGGAAGCTTAAACTTTTCCCAGTTACGCAGTTTGGGGAACAGATGGCCTTGCCTTTGAAAGGTATCATCTTTTAAAAACACTTTAAGAAAACAAAAATAATCAGAACCCCAAAGGAACCTTATATTCAACCTCTTGGTGTAATCTTGTGCTGCTGGGAAACATAACCATGGGGTAAAGCTTTCAGCTCCCATCACAAGCCCCTCCAAACTCTGGGGCATATCTCACCCATCTTGCACAATAGCCCTCCTGGAGCACAGGATGGATGCAGCTGTCTGAAACAAGTAGGCCTCACCTTCGGCCACGAAGAAACATGATGTGACTCAGGCTTCTCCATCCCAGGACAAGACTTCCTCAGGAGCCACTCACACTTGGTCACTGTCATCTCCTCTCAGTCCCAGCTGGTAAACCAAGGGCAGCACCACTTCTGGATGATGGCGGAGGGCCAAACTGAACCTGGACCCCCACACCCACCCACCCCCACGCCAAGATACAGTCATTCTCCAAATGGGGCTGCTCCTTGTAACACCCCAGGGAGGTCACTTGAGGAGGTTACAAAGCCAAGGACGCCAGGGGCTTCTACCTGGTGTGACAGAGGCTGGGCTTGAAAGACGAGAGGAAGAGCCTGGAGAGGAAGAACGGGGAGAATGGAGCCGCAGCACTGATCCAAATGGGCTTAGAGCTGGACAAAGCATGTAAAAAAGGGTCATAATTTGGAGTGACAGAACTTCCTGAGTTCAAACATCAGCTCTGCGGCTTTCTCGGTGACACTAAAAATGTCTATCTCTCTCAGCATCAGGTTAGCACCAAAAATAACAATGAACTTGTGTGATGCTTAGAAAGATAACAATGGATCACGCAGTAGAGAGCCTCAAGGTTTGCATTCAAGGACCTGTCACTTCCCTGATCCCTGTTGTCACAGTGCATCCAGTTTACTTGTAGAGGCCAACTGGGTGCCTGTAACAGAGTGACTGAATGGGATGAATAAAGACTGTCACTAAGCAAATGATGCAGACTGCCAGCCCACATGGGCTGGTGACTCGATCTGGATTTAAATCGGGGACAGGAGTCAGATAACAGCGGTCGTCTTCCTGATCTGCAAGTTCTTTTTTGTGCAAAACTCTCCCAGTGCATGCGTATGAATGTAAATGAAGTTATACTTTAGCTGGTCCCTCTCATCCAGAAAATCCAACCAACGGGCGAGCAGAGTTCCAGAAGGCACAGGCTGTTCTGTGGACAGTGGCCTACAGAGGCAGAAGCTGAGGCAGGTCACAAAGAAGGCTGTGCTGCCAAGCAGGGCTGAGGAGCAAAGACCTGCCCAGGCTGTGCTGGGGGGGTGAGACTCTACTCAAAGGTGACAGGAGCCTCCCCCTCACGAGCAAGGGAGGGAGGAAGCAGTCTTGCCCTGCACACTGCAGGTGCTCAGCTGTGCGCACTGCCTGCTGTGGCCTCTGAGGATGGACACTCTTGGGTCAGGGCACTGGGGGTCCGGCCTGTGCCAAGGACAGGAAGGAGATGCAGACCTGCCAGCAAGCCCGGTTCAGAGCATGACAGTGCTGAGGCGCCATAGGAAGTCAGGGGCCACACCCAGCACGGCCTTCCTCATTTCTGAGAAAGACCATCAAAGCAAAGCCAAGGTGGTTGCCAGGGTGGGGAGCTCCCCCTCACAGAGCAGAGGTCCAGCTGGGTAGGGCAGCATTTCGGTTGTGCTCAGAAAAGGCACCGTCTGCCCAATGCTCATCCGAGACCACTGCTCCCTCAAACCCCCACCACACTCACTCAGCCATTGGGCCACCCCTGACAAGGTGCTCCCTCCTGGGTCAGCTGTGCCCACTGACATCTCAGAATCACTCAGCTTCCAATTTGTCACCCTGGCTTTGGTCAAAGCCACCAGGATGAGCATAATAGCCAAGACTGTTAGAGTACACTGCACACAGTCCTAAACCCTCCACAAATGACCTGATGCTGCCTTGTTCACAATGACTCTTAGGGGTGAGTACTATTATCATCCCATTTTACAAGTGAGAAAACTGAGGTTTGGCACGTCTAAGCAACCTCCACCAGAAACCTGTGCTCTGTGCCACTGAGCCAAGCACACCTTGCCTTCTGTGCCCTGTACACCAGACCCCTGCGTTTCAATGTGACTCTGTCAGTTACCAGCTGTGTGACCTAGGACAAGATGCCCCACCCCTCTGAGGCTTTAATTCCTCCTCTACAACCGAGAACCATCAGCACACATGCTCCACATCGCATCGCAGAGCTGATGAATGAAAGTGCCCACTCCAGGGCGCAGCACAGAGTGGCTACTAAAAATGGTAACCTTTTGATCAGTGTGTGGGAGAGGTGAGACAAACACACAGACAGATGGACAGACTGACTGGCCTGGCTTCTTTAAGAAGGCAACAAATGGACCATCAGAAACAAAGAGCAGAGAGACACACATTAAGACACCCACTGCTGTGGTGAGCCAGCCAGCAAACCAATCGTGCTGTTTTCTGTTTCCCAGGGAAGTGGGGCCTGACAGAGCAGAGAACTCAGGAGAACCTGGCTGGACACTAGAGCCTCCAGGTACAGCAAGGAGAGCAACAAAAAACTGTCAAGCATTGCTCTTACCCAACCACCCTTGACCCCAGGGGTGACAAAGCAGAGAAGGCATAAGCAGCCATTAATAAGAGGTCCCACCCCAGCTTCAGAGCCGCTGATAACTCCCTGCAGCTTCAGAAGCTCCCCATCACCTCAAGGCAGATCTGAATCCTAAGAAACCAAGTCGCAGTCCTGTTCAAAAGCTGGAAAGGGAACTTACAAACAACAGTCAGAAATAAGGAGGGGCTGTGCTGGATGACAGAGGCAGTCTGGGATCATCCAGAGCCCAGGCCTTTCTGGAGAGGAGGAGGCATGGGGTAAAGGGTTCAAGTGGCCCAGTATCTTAGTAGGCACCACCCTATACCCCATCAGATTGGTGGATTAATAAAGAGGACCAAGGGGCAGTCTTGGTTACAGCCCTTTGCCGAGGCAGGTACCCGGGGCAAAGTAGGTGTTGAATAAATTTTTGTTAAATGAGTGCCTGAGTAGGTTCCTGCCCCCAAAAAACTGCCCTGCACAGTTCTGCCACTCAGTGACATGCCCAGTGAGAGATGAAGCTTCCCTGCCCCATGGCAGCCACGCTCAGCAGAGGCCAAGGCTGGAGCAGAGGCAACCCACCAAAATGCAGGGGAGCAGGCTCAGCTCTGGTCCCTGCAGCCCAGTCTCAGTCTGGTGACTAGTATAGGGACTTGTGGGCAACAGGAGGCTCGGGAGCACCAACGCCAGACTGAGAGTTTGCTCCGGCCTGGCCCCTTGCTGAGGGTTTCACGTGCCCCTCTCAGCTGACCCTCCTACCTCATGAGGCACAGATAGTCATTCACATTTCAGGGATGAACAGCCCAGGACTCTGAGAGGCAAAGCAGACAAGCTAAGGTCACTCATCCAGAAAGTAATAGAGGCAGGATTCACACTCAGCTCTGCCCATCCTCCAAGTCCAGGACCGTAGGTTGAGTTGGAAGTATGGCCAGGCCCAGGCCCAGAGAGAACAGCAAGCAAATTGAAACAGAACCCGCCCCCCCGCCCCCGCATCTTGGGGTGACCACACACCGGGCAAAGGTCTCCAGGATCTGTCCCCACCACACCCAGGAAGACCTCCCCCTGTCCCACCTGGCATGACAGCACCAGCCCCTCACTGGCCTCCCTGTCTCCAGCCCACCCCACACTCACACAGTCTCTCAGTAGGAAAGCAGGAGCAGGGCTGTCTTCTTTCTAACCCCAGGACTCAGTAGCACCCAGCACACAAGAGGCACTTAAATACTTGTGACCTTGATTTACACAACTGATCAAGTCCCATCTATAAAATGGGAATAACTATGAAATTCCAGGATGTTGGAAAAATAACTCATGAAAACAACTGCTCGCTAAGGTCCATGGTGTTATAAATATATTGCTGATTCCCAACAACCTTTATGGACAAACAGAAAGAGGAAAATTAATGTGTGAATAACTTAGCACAATACTCCATGTGCACTGGGGTAGATATACATGTACCCATGTGTGTGCATGTCTGTGCATGCATGGTATGTCTGTGCAAGTATGCATGAGATATCACTAATAGAGATAGAAATATTGTATGTGGCTGTTTTCTAATCGGCAAGGTGAGAAGGGACTCAGGTGCAGCTCGCGAAGCTATAGCTTGATATTCGCCAGGTAAATGGCCCACGGTCAGCTCATCTGCACACACTGCACCGGGGTCCACCAGACAGACAGCGATGTGCCCATGGCAGGTTGTAGCTCTGCCGCTTCGGTGGGGAGGTTGATGAGCTGGGGCTGGACAGGAGGAAAAAGGGATGATCTCCTCCAGAGCTCACCTTTAAAGTCTTACAGACAGGACAGAGAGAAAATGCGTGCAATAGTTTCTTCATGCCCTACACAGTCCCCACCCCCTTCACATGATCCATCTCAAACGGAGCCTTCCTGATCTCACCATGCCTTTATTCATCCCACTGGCGAGAGCTGAGAGGAAGGAGGCACCTAAGTTGGATATGTGGTGCTGTGCATGCCTGTTAGGAACAGGGGAGGGGTGAAAATAAGGCCTGAGCTGCCTGCTTGGACCCCACCCGCACCCTGGGACTGGACCCCCCTACTTGCAGCAAGTGCTACAATAGCGGCAGGAGGACTATGAGTGCACCCCACTCCAAGCAAAGATGCAGTCCTTGCTCCCAACACCTCTTCCCTTCAACAGACCCCCACAGTGAAGTTCCCAGGAATGTGGAGAACATTCACCAGAGGAAGCGCAGGGATGTGGAGGGAGGAGGAAACGGGCCGACCGGCCCTGCCAAGTTTTCCAGAGGAAATGAGTAACCCGTTGTTAGGCAGTTACACATCACCAAGCGAGGAAGTGGCATTGTCTGGGGACCAGCCGAGGACCTTACATAACAGGCACCCCCTCACACTCTGGTCATGGCCGTATTTGGGGATCAAGCATAAACATCTTACAAGCACTCTCCCCTGTGTAAACACTGGCTTTATTTGGGTGGTGGAGAGAGGTCTGGACCAGAGTCTCAGCTGGCTCAGTGCTAAGAACGAAATTGACACAGTCTCCAAAGCTCTCATCAGTTCTCACCAGCTCACCAAGAGTGGCCGTGTGGCTCAGCGGTTAAGCCCAGGCTCAGGAGCCAGGCTGTTGCCAGCCCCACTGCTTACCAGCTATGTGACCTGGGCAAGTTGTTCAATCACTCTGTGCTTCACCTGCCTTATCTGCGAAACTGGGAAATACCTGCACCTGAATCCTGGCCTGGCTAAGAAAGAACAGGCATCAGACACACACGGTGCTCAGAACAGTGCTTCATACAAAATAAACTTTCAGTGATGTTCCGGGCAAGGTGCTGGGGATAAACACCATGCTGCTCCCACCTCTCAAGGGGGCTCACACAGTAACAGTGAAATAAAGGGTCCCGGGGGCCTGGGGCACAGTCCAAACAGGATCTGGTGGCTGCAGAAAGGAGTAGCAGAGTGGTCACTTCCCCCAGACACCTTAGAAACAAAAATGGACAAGGACCTCCCTCGAAGAAGCCAGCAGAAAAGGGAGGCACAGAAAAGAAGGAAGGCAAAGTTTGTACCGGAGATACACGAAGACACTAGCAGAGCTTAACAAAATCTTAAAATTCATACCAATTCAACTGACACAGTCGTGGCCCATGATCAGGACAGAGAGAAGATGCCAAAGGGAGTCGGCTGTCTGTGGGGTCTGCGGACGACCCTCCACTCTGCATGTGTGGCCACGTCGCCGTGAAAGGGAGAAACCTGTGAGACCCAAACCCCGGTGCCCGCCGGTGCCTGCTAGGGGCCCTGCAGCCACCGTGACACTTCCTACTCGCCACAGCCACTTAAGGAAGACCCTGTCGAGTGCTCCCGTGCACGCACATGTGCACACACATGCCCTTTAGGATGAAAGGTAAGGAAACGGGGGCACAGAGGTCAAGTTCCCGGTTAAAGTACATGTCAAAGGTCATAATTCAAACCTGAGTCCATTTTACTCTCCACTAAAGGGATTTCCCCCCTTCATTGGTTGGTTAGTTGAATTACTATTATTATTATTATTATTATTAATTTTGTTTAGAGCTCCTTTTTTATTGAGATGTAATTGATATAGCACTGTATTATTTTTAGGTATACAATATAATGATTTGATATATGTATATATTGCAAAATTATCACCACAGTAAGTCCAGTTAACATCCATCAGCATACATAGTTACAATTTCTTAAAATCTGAAACGCAAATTATTATTTTTAAATACAATCACAAACTTAGAGAAAAGTTGAAAGTACAGTGCGAATCCTTTTTCCTTACACTGTGTGGGAGCAAAGGGCTGGATGATGCCCCATCACCCCAGAATACTTAGTAAGGCCAGAACGTTCTAGCAGCACATCTAAAGTTGGCACCGATGTGCAACTAACATCTAATTCTTACATCCCATTCAAGCTTCCCCAGTTGTCCATAACCAAGCTAGCTGTCACTGCCCTTCACTCTGCTTCCATCCGTGGCCATTCCTCAGTCATTCCTTAACTCTCATGACCTTGACACTTCTACTACAGGGCCATTATCTGGAAGCATGTCCCTCCACTTGGTTTTGTCTGGTATTTTCTCAGGACTACATTCACGACACACATCTTCATTAACTTGGGTTTTGCAGGGCGAGGTGGAGAGGTGGCTTCATTGCAAAGCAAGAGCTCGCAGGAAGGTTTCGGGGCAAAAGTCAAAACATCTAGGTCAGTGGTGATGACAAGCTTCACGCAATCATTTCTCATGGGGGAGGGGGGACCCACGGAGTCTGAGTTCATGACGGAGGGAGGGGCCAGGCTGTCTGCAGTCTGCGCAGGACTACACAGCTGAGCAGAGAGATGCTGGCATTGTGCACTTGTGCCAGCCTTGCTTACAAATAAAAAACATTTTTAAAATAGAAAAACCTCAGAGTTCAGCCTAAAAAGACCTTTCATGCAGTGCCAGGCCTCTCCCTCCCCACTCCCCCGCCTCCCCGCCTGTCACAAAGTACAATACACATGTTTATCTTGCTTCTAAGAAGGGGGACATTAAAATACTTGAGGATTTTCCCCTCCTAACCCTGGCATGCTGGCTCCCACCGGCTGCATGGCCACATATCATGGAGTGCAAAAGCAGCAATTATGGCTTTTGCAAACACAGGGAACTTTCCTGAGGTTGGAAGTCACATCACTTGAAAGGCTGACTTTCTTCAAACTTCCAGGAACAGAGTGGCCCAGAGCCCGTCTATTTAAAGGTCAGCCGAGCCCTGCTGGATTTGGAGGGCTGCCTCGGACACAAGCTTATTCTCGGCCTCTGTCCGCAGCCACCACAGTGGGCCCGGCTATGAGCAGCACTGTGTCCCGAACAAAGGGAAGAGAAGGAGCGTCAGGGCTAGAGGCAGGGCCAGAGAGAGATAGAGACTGGATAGAACCCGTCCGCCTCCCTCTTGTCCACTGCGTCCATGGTGGGGGGCGGGGTCAGCAGTAGGTGCTGGTGGCTAACAGGGTGAACTGCTCACATCTCAGAATCAAATCTAGGTCCCACTTTTCAGGTATGTGATGCTTCTTTATGTCTCCCTGTTAACTCAACTCTCTGGGTCCACCCTCTGGGGAAGCAGACGGCAGACAGGTGGCAGGAGATGGCCTCTGTACCCTGTTTATGAGGTCGCCAGAGAGGCAACAGCCTACCTCACCCACCAACCACACACAAAACCTTTTGAAAGTGTGTAACCCTTAGCTTGGTGTTCACTTGTACAGCTCTGCATTTATATAAATTCATATGCTTATTCTGTATATTAATACAGAATTGCCCAATTGCCAGCTGATTCAGAGGGCCAAGTACCAAGAAAACCCTGCTGACAGAGCACCTATAATGTGCATGGGCCCCTATGGGTGGGCGGTTGGCCCAGCTTCCCACCCCAACATCACCTAGTTAGTGGCAGACAGAGCCAGAATTCCAATGCCCACCGGTCTGACTGCAGACATACTCTCCTATTTCATCAGACCCTGCACACACACCCCGTGTTCATGAAGTCGGCGATGCAGTAAATGACAGATCCCACACTATCTGACCAGTAGGACTCTGCTGGGACGTACTGATCCTTCCTGCCAGGTACCTGAGAGGGCTTCCAGGAGGAGGTGACCTTTGAATATTGTCATTGATGAAGATCAGCGAGAAAAGGAAGAGCAACCCAGGAAGAAAGTGCAATGTGAAGCCAGGAGGTCCCCAAAGGCCTGGATGTATGATCATAACTGGCTGTCACAGGTGAAGTCCCGAGTGGGCAAGGGAGGCCAGGGGTCCCTCGGGACTGTCCATGGCCTCTAATGCACTGAGCACCAACTGGATGACAGTCACTGTCCTACCTCAGCCACCCAAGTGATCCTGATCCCCAAAATAATGTCAAGAAACGGGTGACCAGCGCAGTCTCCAGGTAAGTCACCATCGCTGGCTTCCTGACTACTAGGTGGCAGGACATGGTACCGCAGGGCCATCTGGTACCAAGGCTAGTGAGCCTCCTGTGTGTCTCTCCAAGTGTCTTCCTCCTTCTGCTGAGGGCACTGTAGACACAGGAAAGGGTGCTCCTGGAGAATGAAGGGAGGGAAGAAAGGAAACAGAGGGGGCGGCGGGTGGAGGAAGGAGGGGAGCCGCGCCAGGACTGTGATTCAGTGCAGACCTTCTCGAGTGACCGATCAGCCTGAAAAGGCTTTGAAACCAAAAACAACAAAACGAAACACCCAGCGGGCCAAGCCAGGAAGCTGGAGCAGAGACTCTCCAAGGCTACACGTCACCAGAGGGGACCCAGGAAAGGGGCTCTGTTACCAGAGAGTGTCTTAGCCTGTGCTCCTTGAATAGACCCTTAGATGAGAATTCTTTGCGTGATTATAGGGAAGTCTTTTGAGGAGAAAGGAAGTCAGGGGCACAGGACAGGCGGTGGGGGGAGGGGGGGTGGCAGGGCAGTATTCAGCAAGGACATGGTCTCAGCTGGACACCAGCCTCAGCTTCTGTACCCCTGAGTCAGCAGGGCCTGGGGAGGGGGTGAGCAACTTCCTGGATGAGGCAGCAAACCCCCAGAGAGGGGCTGCCACACAGGTTAGCAGCTGGTGGTGAGTGTGCTGTTCTGGTAATGGGGACCTCAGGCAGAACATGGGCAGCGTCCACTACAATTACTCATAATTAGTGACTAGGGGTGACCCGGAATGATAACAGCCCCATTTTTTGTTAACGTTTCCGGCAGAGTCGGGCTGCCTAAGCCAGAGACAGGACTGGGCCTGAGTCAGCCTCTCCAATGAGTGCTGGCAACATCTGGGACTGTGAGGGACACAGCCGGGAAAACCACTGCCCTGGGGACAACAGAGCCAGACAGAGGCTCATGTCTGGTGGGAAGTGAGATGAGAAGGACGCTTTGGAGAGTCACATCTCTGTCCCTGTCTGTTAAAGAGAGCCAATGCAAACTTAATTTCCCACTCTCCTCTCCCCTCCAAAACCTAACAGAATGGCCAGTGATAAAAGTACAGATCTGTCCAAGGGATGATACACAATCAGATGTATTCCACGAATTACCAGATGGGACAACTACAGTGCTTGGCATACAGTTAGTGCAAAATAAAAGCTGAGTGACTTGTCAGCTGTACACATTTTCACCTCTACCACACAAAGTTACCCTTCTAGACCTTTCACTGAATGGTGGAGACTCATTTGGGAGTGGGTTTTGCCTTAATCACATGACACTGGATCTGCCACATCTTGATTTGTCAACTAAAGAGTTTCGCTGTCTCCGCATGTGCATTGACAGGTGAATGCAAACTCAGAACAAGGTCTAGCCACACAACAGAATATCACTCAGTCATAAAAAGGAGTCAGGTATCGATACAAGTACAAGTTTCATGGGTAACGCTCGGAAACCTTATGCTAATCGAAGTAAGCCA